>CAJQZM010036605.1:8474-30079 GCA_907164665.1 Colias nastes
TGATGATGATGAGGATGGTGATGATGAGGATGAGGATGATGATGATGATGATGATCTATGTTTTTCTTTTTCCAGGCGTTCGTGGTATCAGGCGCAGCACTCAACATCATGGGCCATGGCTGCGCACACGGCTATCCAGCGGTTTTGTTCGCGCAGTTGATCAGAGATGGCGGCCCAGTCACACTGACTGACCATGATACGTCTTGGATTGGTGGGTTATTTAATAAGTAAGATAGAAACATTTAGTTATCAGGGACAGCATAACACACACATGCTCACAAAAAAATAGCACAAAGAACCATTGAAAAAGAATACATCACAACAAAAACAGCACAGAGACAAGAAAAATCATGGAAAAAAAATTATGGTTTGTCGAAGTTCGAAACACGCAAATGACAAAAAGCCGTATTGCTATAAAACATACAGCCTTAGCATACAGCATAAAAATCTGTAAAGAAGGAGAAATGTGAAAGAATCAGTAAAGTTCTCTGCAAGTTTTTCTTCTCGTAAAATATTCTTAGTTAATTATAGATAATAAATAATTCTTATCTTACTCATTTTCCTATTCTCAATTATGTATTAAAATAATTACAAAGTTAATAGAAAATCAATACTTTATTTTGAAATGCATTTCAAACTCAGTATTAATCAGTAATGTATTTATTTTCCAGCATCATCTGTTGGCTTGATGGGCATCGTCGGAAACTTCATATCTCCAGTTTTTATGTGGAAACTGGGTCGACAGAAGTCTCATTTCATCTCTACAATCCCCGCACTGCTCGGCTGGATCATCTTCTTCCTGGGAAACTCGGTTCCAATGTTCCTACTGGCCAGGTTACTCCACGGTCTAGCTTTAGGACTAAGGACTCCACTCGCTGCAATCCTTGTAGCTGAATATACAGAACCTAGATACAGGGGCGCGTTTCTTGGCACGTTCGCAATATCCCTTGGCCTTGGCATATTGTTGTCTCACGTCTGGGGCGCATACCTATCCTGGAAAATGACGGCTGTGGTTTGTTCTATGTTCCCGATTATATCTATGGCTATTATAATGCTGTCCCCGGAATCACCATATTGGCTAGTTTCAAAATCAAGGTTCGAAGAAGCTAAAAAGGCTTTCAAATGGGTTCGCGGCGATGGAGACGAGCAAAGGGAAGAATTCGAAAAAATGGTTCAAGCACAAGAAAGAGAGACACAAGAAGATATGAAAACGGAGAGGAATAAGATCTATAAATACTCGTGGTTGTCTGTTTCTCGATACGTGATCAATTCATTGAAGACTGTGTTGAAGATTTTCAAGAAGAAAGAGTTCTATAAGCCATCTATAGTGGCTATCTGTATGCTTGTAGTATTTGAATTCGGCGGAGCGCACATGATACCAGCGTATGGTAATGTTATTCTTCAAGCTGTTTTAAACAAAGAAAGCCTATCAGATGTTACTTGGCAGTTCACTGTTATAGATTTCCTTAGAACCATTTGCGCGTTTCTAGCTATTTTCTTGTTGAAAAAATATAAGCGAAGAACGATCTTATTCATAAGTGGAGCCATGACAGTTTTGTCCTTAACCGCTGTATCTGTGTTTGTATATTTGCGAAACGCTGAAATTGTTACACAAGATTGGTTATTGGATACAGTACCAATGGTTTTAATGATAACGTATACTTTATCGTTTTGTTTAGGCGCTGTACCTTTGAATTGGGTTATTTGTGGGGAAGTTTTTCCTTTAGCCTACCGAAGCTTGGGATCAACATTGTCTACTTCATTTTTAACACCGTCATTTGTTATATCTATGAAAACAGCACCACATTTGTACTCAACGATAGGAGTACAAGGTGCTTTTCTTGTCTATTCAGCATTATTGACAATATGCTTAATAATTATGTACTTTTTATTACCAGAGACGAAAGATAGAACGCTGATCGATATAGAAAATAGTTTTAAAGGAATTCGTAAATCGGACAGGGAAGTACAACTTAGTTTAATGGAAAAGAAGGAAATTAATGCTGTTTAGATATAGTTTAGATAATTAGTTTTATCAATTGAAAAAATATGTCAAACATATTTTTAGATAATTTTAGTATGAGAACGAAAATGCAGTCTTAGACTGCTTTTTTAATATAAGTGGAGTATTGTTTAAATATTATATTAAAAATCTCAGTGATATCAGACTTGATATTGTAGGTGAAAACGAATTGTTGGATACATTTTTACGCTCAAAATTTTTTATGTTTATCTGTATGTAATCATTATGTTATAAGTTTGAGTTTCAGTATTGTAACGATATTTTGTGGTAACTAAGCTAAACTTTTAGATGTTTTGCTGTCACTAAATAAATCAACATTAGGCCCCATTTTTTAAGCCTAATATTCTGAATAATAATCTCTATTCTAGATTAAATTAGAAAAACAACTAATAAGTAGAAGTATACGAAAATTAATAAGAATTATAATTAGTCCACTCGCTTTTATCCACACATTTCGCTTCTGCTAACTGTCAATCTTATCACTTATGTCCAATGTCCATTATGTCCTCACTGATCAGTCATCCGTCATCAGTCATCACTCATCACAAAATACAGATTTTAGTATTAATGTATAATAGACATTCTTATTGATTGACGATATAATGAATAATTTTAATGAATAAACATGTATTAAACTGAATAAAGATCACGATGTGCGTAGATAAATTATTGTAACTGCAGTTATGCATTATTAGAGAACAATTTAAATGTTTATACATAACGCAATAATATTATATACCTAACGAATGACACAAAAAAATTCGTAGAGTTAAAGGACTAAGTAATTAGTCCTTTAACTCTAGGTACTAAGTAAGTACTGTAAGGACTAAGTAAGGACTGGCTAATAATAACTAATAAGTAATTATTAGTTATTATTAGCCAGTCCTTACTTAGTCCTTAGTCTACGTAGCAGTTTTTAAATAAAAAGGTAGATATGTATTTCTTGAATCGATATGAGTCCTATGGTTGATTTATTTTAGTGACAATTCAATCTAAATATATTATGTAAATATATTGAATAAGTTGTGATGTCGCAGTTCGTTTGTGATATTCCTATGTAATTTGTGATAATTTTTATACCGTGTAGTATTTTAATTATTTTAATGAATCATAGTTCACACTGCCCTGTAAGTTAATGAAATAAACCAGTACAAAATATTGCGTATTTTATTTATTTCTTAAAAAAATTTCCTATAAATTATACAAATATCACCCTCAAAACCTATTATCCTGAATTTTCGTTGCCTGTTATGTTCAGCGGGATTAAAATTGTCATTTTCGGTTACTCATTTTACAGTTGTAAATATAATTATTTATCTATTTGACTTTTTTTGCATGGAATTATGTAAAATGGCGGAGAAAATTGCCATCCTACAAAAATAAAGGATCTTAACAATTCACGAAATGATTCACTAGTATATATTATTAGATATATGGATGATGGAATGTCAGACGTGTTCTTTTTAGGCCTACCGTACTTTCTTCTACTGAAAGAGTAACTAAGGTGTCCTAACACTTATTTTAATACCTAATAAAAATTCAAAAGTGCGACTGTGTGTTTGTCCTTCTTTCTCTTCGTTTTGGAGCGATTTCATGGTGTGATTTTTGAGTCTGAAGATAGTTAGAAGGCAATAGTGTGAGCTGGGCTACTTTTTACTGCAGTAAAACATCTAATAGGAGTTAAATATTCATTAAGATGTTCACTTGAATCATTCTGAAATGTAGCGATTCCAATAGATGGCGCTATATTGAAAATGTATGACAGAATTGACAGAGCTGTTAATTGTTTTTGACCATGCGAGTGAAGCCATGAGCTATAGCTAGTATAGTTATAGTATTTTGATGAAGGTTAAAGACATATCTTTCTACAGTACTCCAAAATTAATAATGCGCATGCAAATCTTCGCTAATTGTCGTATTTCCAAAATGTATTTCATTTGACTAAACAAATTTTACTAAATTATGCATGAAGAAAATGCATTTAACCACTCTATATACATAATCGTCTTCGGACGCTCCGGGAATATGACAGTTACCGAACTGTGATTAAGATTTCTATGCGCATTATCACTTTTGGAGTACTGTACTTTCATATAAATCATTAAATAATCGAAAATTTAAAACGCCTGACAAATGAATATAGCAATAACGACTAAACGCGAGAGCTTTATTGTTATCAATAATAATTAATGTAGTAAAATATGCAGTTTATTTATTACTTAACTAGATTTCAGCACGCGGCTTCGCCTGCGTTTTCAAAGAAAAACATAGTTAACGTTTTTTGGGATTTCCGGGATAAAAAGTAGCCTATGTCTTATTCTGGGTTTTCAGGTATATATTATGCGTGAAAGGATAACAAACTTCCATCCATCCCTCCTCACAAACTTTCGCATTTAGAATATTACTAGGATATGATTAGTAAATATAATAATATCCATAAATATCTCTCACTCGTTGAAAATGGAAAGTTGATTATTTATTATTTTATCTGTCTTAACCGGACGAAAAAAAGGTACATAATAATAAAATTTTTAATTACCATTTATCGTCGCTTTTCGGGGCAGCTGATTAAACTATCGTACGTAATCTGTTGTCATAGAGCAACTAATTTTCTTAGATGTTATTAAATAAAGGATGCAAATTGCGGACTTGTTGACCACAAATGCCAAAAAAAGATTTTTCTTATTTTACAAAAACAATGCCGGTTCGGATAGAGTTTGGGGTGCGTTGGGAGGTAACATGATGGCGACACCCGCATTGCTCCGCTCCTTAGCATGATGATATAACCTATAGCCTTCATCGATAAATGGACAATCAAACAGCGAAATAATTTTTCAAATTGGACATGTGGTTCCTGAGATTAGCCCGTTAAAGCATTTAATTTACATTACATTACATTTGAGATTGATACAGCCACAACCTCGTAATTTAATAAATCAATATAACTACTACGTATTTGTGTTTGTGGTTTTATAAATAATTGGCTGAAGCTATTGTTTAAGGATTTTCCAATTAAAATAAACACTAGCAGAAACACAATAATTCAAATCATCAATTCAATACAATAAATACCTACAATAATTTGATACAATGTGATATTATCATGTACTTTATGGGTATAATTTCTCTTGAAACAGTACAAGTAAAAAATTAAGATTAAATTTAAGGGCATGAAATTTGAATGAGATAGTTATTATGGGGTCAAAATTTATCAATACCGATAGGTCAAAGCTCATAACACAACTACATAGTATATAACCTCCTCCTTTTTTTGTTAAAAACAAAGTTTAAATCTTTAAATCTAGTAACGGATTTTGATGCAGGTTTTTATTATAGGTAACTAGATAGGATAGAGTGATTCTCGAGGAAGGTTGTACTATGTAATTTATTAGGGTTGAGAACCTTAAGATAATGTTTATATTTATTTTACAATAACTATGTAATACCTAATTTCAGAATTATTAATTCGTTAATCGTAATTTTATAATACCTTAGAATTTATGATTAGACTCTATTAATAGAGATTAAAGACAATATTCGCCTAATTGTTTGAATGAAAATATTTTTTAATCTAATTTAGCATGAAATAAATTATCGTGTATGACTTAGCAAAATCATTAAAATAATAAAACGAGTGATTTAATGTGTTTCGGGATTCTTGTATATCTTTGCTTATCTGATTATTTTACAAATGCAAGATTTTAAAAACAATAAGATAAATGACAAATTGTACTGTCTTATTATTATTATCATCTTGAAGTTTTTTTATTATTTAGTCCTATGAAAAGCAGATTTTTTAAATAATTTGAAATAAAATCAACCATATTAATATTTAATACAAACTGAACTGATTCTGAAACTGATAGAATCAAACCCGGTATACTATTCATATAAAATATTTTATCACATCGTCACTAAATACATAAAACAGTTAAATTACAAACCAAATGATTCTCTGCATTACCGACCTTCAGTTATTACGTAAGCATAGATAATATACATCTATCAACATTAATTCACAACTAAAGTACCTACCTACGTTTATATCAAACGAACGTAGTGGTAATATAAAGGCAGGAAAACGGTTTGTGAATGAACATTTTAAACTAACACATTAGTTTTTTTAAGAATTAATTCATTCCCAAATGTACATATCAGATAGACAGTACATTATGTACTATAGAATAGAATAGAATAGAAAACACTTTATTGTACAATTAACACAAAAACAACATTTACAGAAACAATAGGTAACTTAAAATAAATGTACAATTTGGCGGCCTTATCGCTTAAAAGCGATTTCTTCCAGGCAACCTTGGGATATAGGAAAAATAAATCAGTAAAAAGGTAGATAGTGCATACATACATACATATACAAGAAACTATAATTATACATAGATAGTTAAAGGACATTTAACTTAAGAATTAAATAATATTATACAAAAACAAAGGAGAGATGAGCAGTATAGGAATACAAATTACTATGTATGTTATAACTAAGTAATTACACAGAAATTACCTACTTACTAAATTCAGTATAAATAAATTATCACAATAATCATTTTAGACGTTTTTAGTCGATCATGATTGAGATAGAATATAAAACAGTAAATATATAACAATTACATTATCGGATTTTCATGCTACAAATTACAAAATAAATTGACTATTATTATATTATTGTTATTAAATGTACTAGTATTTAACGAATTCTTCTTTTTGTAGATCCTGCAGCAATTAAAATATGTATAGTTGTAAATGTACAGGGAATGAAGGAAAATACTGTTTTTTCACGATTTCTCAATAGCTCTTATCGTATAGTTAACCATGTAGTTAACAATGTAGTTGGTATATTTTTTCCTTAATATGTAGTTTTAAAAGATATTTATGTCTGAAAATTGTTTCTTTAGTCACGGACACTCATACAATGTAATCACGTTTGAACATTAATGTTAAAACACGGTATAATTATAGAAATTAATATGTATGTATGGAGTAAATGAATAAAAATGTATCTAAATAAAAGACAAATAGAAGGATCTGCAGAACAAATTCTTAAATAAATACAAATTAATAAAATTCTGTGTAGGTATATAAAACGGTTCTGTTAATAATATCAACTATTATTATCTGTTCCAATGCTTCTTTCAGGGTCTATTCAAAACGCCTGCGCTAAGTTTGACAGGCTCCTGACTCCTTAGTAATATTTACATTTAGACTTTTGAACGCATTTCGCCATAAACTATTACAACTTAAAAAAAATCGCATTCAAAATTATGTGATTCTACGACGGTGATATTTAAGTTTTTATTTTAATGATTTCTTGACATAATTTAAATACCAGACGGTATCAAAATTCTCTAGTTTAAATTGTATGTAGTTAACCAATATAATAAATAGTAAATGTTGATTTTCCACACAATAGTCGTACATAACTTATTGCAGCTGAAGGCTATTGCAATTAGCGCTGTTGCAGTCACATGTCCGTTGCTTCGAATGAATTGTTATATTTACATTTTTGTGCAACTAGCAGATATGTTCAGTTTTAGTCGTGAATATTTTTAATGCTGTTTTGTAAACATTAACGATTGTGGTAGAGTAAATATTCTTAGTACGTAATCTAAAAAAATCCCCATTCTTATTTCATTGGGCCGATTTTTCAATGCTTGGATAAAACTTATCCGTCCAATAAAGTATTACACGATAATATTAAAATGTCACGTAAACTGTCAAATACGGGCAATTAGAATACGTTTCTAAAATGGTAGTTTTATACATTATTCGACGAATAAGTTTTATCCAAGTATTGAAAAATCGGCCCTTATGATATCTTACCTATTTTACATACATATATCTTATATCTAATGCCCAGGCTCTATGGCTTATTTTACGTATTTTATGATTCTAATAAACTTTAAAAAACCAAAATACTACCTCTAAATACTAAAAACGAGGTGGATTACTATCATGTCGTGTCAAGTGATGGCGCTAGGCGACCTATAAGTACAGAACTGTCGTTTATCCACAATGGCAATAATATTGCTTTAAGACATCATGGTACAAGGACAGCATTGCAAAAACTTACTCGTTTTTTCAGTTTCAGCAACAGCCTATACATCATCGTAGTATAAAACAAAGGTTTCTCTGTCCCTATATCCTTATGTATGTATAAATCTTTAAAACTACGCAACGGATTTTAATGCAATTTTTTTAAATATATTGATTCTAGAGGAAGGATTTAGTATATAATTTATCAGATTTTAGATAAAGCAGGCGAAGCTGCGGGCAGAAAGCTAGTGACTAATAAATTTCAATTAACATACCTTCCTAGTAATTCCTATTAACATACCTTGCATAAGCAAAAAGTAATATATCATAGAACAATACGCAGTTGTATCTGTTTATTGATTACATTAGAATAATAAAAAAATCATTTCCCTATCGTTTCGTTCCGGTTTCTGATTTAAGTATCAATACCTTGTTAAGAAACAACGGAATTCAAATCTATGTTTTTTTTTAAGTTAAAACTTCTTTAGGCACGTAGTAAAACATCAAGGTCGCGGCATGGATCTGGATCTTGACCATCTTCAGATGCCATAGAAGTTTCACTTCTGGCATGTGTGCTTGGCATACACGCTTTTTTTAAATATTATATCACAGGTAATGCATGTAGGTATATGAGATAAAACTTACTAATGTCATAAATAAAACGTAATAATTTTTTTAGAAAAATGAAGCAATATTGTTTCTCGTAAAAACAGTTCTAATTTCATTTCTATTGGTATACTAAGCGCGAAGAGACTTGTAGTTTAGCATACACTGATCACGTAAAAAATATTTAAACAACAAAGTTACGTCAAAAAATTTTTGCTAAATTTTTCCTGAAAATCCATGTTTTCTTCTCTAGCTTCGCGCAGCCGGCATATACCGCTTCGCTAATGTGAGCATTTTGTCTATGAAAACATAATATTAAACGATAGCTCACGTGCTGGTGGTAAAGTTGGGCGGGTTGCTTGTTATGGGTGTACACATAGAGTTCTAAGAATTCATCTTTTTGAAAAAAAATGCGTCTGGAATTTTATAAGTATTTTTTACGAACTCAGCGTATGCAAAACTATAACCTCCTTTGAGCATAGTATACCAACAGTGGGACACCCTGTATATTTCCAACATAATAACTTCTAATTTTATTCTCTGAATTTATGTCTCGCTACTGATATAATATAAAAGTGTTTTGTCTTGGTTACTAATTTAATTAACGTCACGTATAAAATATAAGGATTATTGTTCGCTTGCCTCGCTGACTCTTATCAGGTAAATTCAATAATACTGCTTATCATGAGAGATAATAAATATCTAGGTATAAAAATAGTGAAAGAAGTTATAGGTTTACGTTGAATAGAGGTTAAGAAAATCTGGTTTTCGCATACTTTTTCGAAGTCATTTAATTTGAACTAATTTATCAGACCGAATAATTATATTTAAAAAAAATTAAAGGTCATGAAATTATGTGTATTGTCATCGACCCTTGATAAGTGTATAAAAAAAGACGTGTGGCACTCGGGGACTGCCGCGGTAAAGCTATTGCATAGCATGCTTTCAAGCCACACCTCCGTGCCCGTCGGAGTGGGGAGCGTGAGGTTTTTTCGTTATGGATTTTCTAGATTCGGTCCCCGCGCTCAATTCCCGAGCTTAAAAAATGATTACATCTGCCCGTATAAACTGGGTCAAAAATCTACAGCAGTCGGTTACATACAAACGTACAAGTGAAGCTAATAAAAAGAAAAATATTTTTTTTTATCTCTAACGGAAATAATTCACACACATAACAGCAACCGGTATAATAAAAAAATAAATAACAATAAAGTAGCAAGTTCTATGATAACGTGTTGTCACGACTCTTCCATGCTATTTCTTATTCCGTTCATGTATTTGAACATCGTGTGTGTGGAGGGAGGGGGGGGGGGGGTCTTACAAAATACCTGACATGCGATTTAACTGCCGATTTCGATAGAATCCGGGAAGGTATCCTTTGTGTAGAAATTGAAATGTGTTGTAAATTTGAATTTTTAGTGCGTTGAGCAAGATTCGATTATTAGTTGACTTTCAATGCTCGTGTTTTTCAGGTTATTAAAGGAAAACATTAAAGTATTACCACAGAATATAATATAATAGTACTACATTTTTAGGTCAGGTAAAAGTATTTGATTAAATGCTTTATAAATAAGAAGTTAGGTGAAAGACGCGGGTTCGAATCCCGCCTCATGATCGAGTTTATCTAATCTTTAAAATTTTCTTGTTAAAATTAAGTATAAAAAATAGCATTTAGGTACATGTTGGCTCCTACATATATTTATAATGAAGTTAGAGTTATGTCGCATCTCATGAATGAATAAATGAATATTTATTCATACACAGAAATATAGTTTGTTACATGGTTGAGATAGCTTAAAATATAGATGTACAAAGAGCGGCTTATCGCTTGTGAGCGATTTCTTCCACGCAACTCGATTGAACAAGAATTAAAGAGTAGAGTAAGAACTATCTCATGCCGCACACAGCTGAAAATATTTCTTTGAAACACAAATAACAAGAATATTACAAAACATCGAATAATTCCCGAATCGTTAACATCAACTAATCCACTAATTACAAAACTATAATTATGATAATAGAATTTTAATTATATTTTAATATCTTTAATGATTATTCTTATCCAGTTATGTAGGTCACACAATAGTTAACTCTACAAGCAAGTACTATAATTTCCTTTAGTACCTATATAAAATGATAATATTATCCGTACTTATATTATAAATGCGAAAGTAACTCTGTCTGTCTGTCTGTTACTCAATCACGCCTAAACTACTGAACCAATTTGCATGAAATTTGGTATGGAGATATTTTGATACCCGAGAAAGGACATAGGCTACCTTTTATTGCGAAATATGTACCACGGGCGAAGCCGGGGCGGACCTCTAGTAATATTATAAATGCGAAAGTGTGTTTATTCGTTCGCGGGCAAAGATATATGAATATTGTTTTAAATAAAAATGATGATGATGATATTATTCATGAAATAAATAATAATTCCATAATTCCAGGGCCCTGGTGAAAGCGCCCAACGACCGGGCGAGTTTATACGTTCGCTAGCTATGCAGATACTGAGCCATTCTGCGCACGCGCGGCCTGTGGATAGAGAGCATAGCGTACGGGATGTGGGTGGGAATAGGTGGGTGGTTTACTTTAATCAGTCGTAAAAATTTCCAATTTTAGGAAGATTAGAAAAATGATTTTAACAATAGTTAGGGAAATTTCGATTGACAGAAAAATTACGATAAGTCAGGAAAAATTTCTATAAGTCAGGAAAATTTCCATAAGTCGGGAAAATTTCTATAAGCTGGAAAATTTCCATAAGAAAGGAAAATTTCTATACGCCAGGAAAATTTCTATAAACAAAGAAAATTTCTAAACGTCAGGAAAATTTCTATAAGTCAGGAAAATATCTATACGTCAGGAAAATTCCTATACGTCAGGAAAATTTATATAGATAACGAAAATTTGTATAAGTCAGGAAAAGGTTTATAAGCCAGGAAAATTTATATACGCCAGGAAAATTTCCTTGTATTTGAGACAGAAAAATTTCCACAAATCCGGAAAATTTCTATACGTCAGGAAAATGTTTATAAGCCAGGAAAATTTCTATACACCAGGAAAATTTTTATTTGAGACAGGAAAATTTCCATAAGTCCGGAAAATTTCTATACGTCAGGAAAATTTCTATACGTCAGGAAAAATCCATAAGTCGGGAAAATTACGATAAGTCAGGAAAAATGTCTGTCAAGAAAAATTACCATGAGTCGGAAAAATTTTTATAAGCTGGAAAATTTCCATAAGTCAGGAAAATTTTTTTATGCCAGGAAAATTTCTAAACGTCTGGAAAATTTATATAAACAAGGAAAATTTCTATAAACAAGGAAAATTTCTATACGCGAGGAAAATTTCTATAAACAAAGAAAATTTCTATACGTGAGGAAAATTTCTATAAGCCAGGAAAATTTGTGTAAGTCAGGAAAAATTATATAGATAAGGAAAATTTGTATAAGTCAGGAAAATGTTAATAAGCCAGGAAAATTTCTATACGTCAGGAAAAGTTCTATACGCCAGGAAAATTTCGATAAGACAGGAAAATTTCTATAAGACAGGAAAATTTTCTTTGCCGCAAAAATTTCTATACGTCAGGAAAAATCCATGTCGGGAAAGTTTCGATAAGACAGGAGAATTTCTATACGTCAGGAAAATTTCTCTTTGTGGGCAAAATTTCTATAAGTCAGGAAAATTTCGATAAGTCAATAAAAAATAATATTATAGATAAATTATGATAAAATACGTATTTAAGGCGATAGAAACGATTCAACTATAAATTAATATTTAAACATGGTATGCATAATAAATAACCTTATATTTCGTGTTTCTCAGAAATCATTCAGAAGAGAACTTAATACAACGGTTCCGTGAGATGGGAGAGAATACGGAAGATTGCTCTAAACCGTTGTTAGGCGATTGTGAACGTAATATTATTATTTAAGTATTTAATTTGATAGATAAATTAAAAAAATTTATCAGAGAGATAATGTAAAAAGCAGTTTTAATCCTACTACCTAATATTATAAATGCGAAAGTTTGTGAGGATGTGTGTGTGTGTGTGTGTGTGTGTGTGTGTGTTTGTTACTCTTTCACGCAAATACTACTGAACCGATTACAATGAAATTTAGCACACATATAGTAGGTAACTTGGATTAACACATAGGGTAGGTTTTATCCCGGAAATCCCACGGGACCGGAACTATGCGGGTTTTCCTTTGAAAACGCGGGCGAAGCCGCGGGCGGAAATCTAGTCATACCATATATGGAAAGTTGAAAGTTTTTTTACTCGTACATATACACATTTATTTATTTATTTCATGTACATCATAATTTCACCATACTAACAGTAGGTATTTTACTGTTACATAAATACAGCATTTACGATATAACTTTTAAAATCATCGTATTATAAAATAATTGAATTCTTCTGACACCTAAATCCATCCTAATATCCTATTGTAAAATTAAAATACTTTAATGTTTAGCGCTAGAAGAAACAATAATGATTATAAGTCTATTATTATTTAAAAAATCGATCAAGCGTGAGCCAAACTCGCGAAACTAAGGGTTCCGTATATTCTGCCATAGTTATTATTCTGTGGTTCTGCAAAAAAGTTCATCGATTTAATTTATAACTGTACCAACCGTTACTTCTCAGTGTTTCGTTATTTGTTTTTATAACAGCAACATTAGTAAATATCATCTCTAAAAATATCAACTTTCTGACTATCTATCACCGTTCATGACGTACATACAGCCTGGTGACAGACGGACGGACTGATAGACAGAGAAGTCTCACTAATAGATCCCCGTTTTACCTTTGGATATGGAACCCTAACTAACATGAACCGGGGCTACATCGCTCGAATGGCTTTGAGGTCAGAGGGGAAGCCGAGGTCGAATGGCAAGTTACAATGGGTTTTTTATACATTGCGGTTTACACGATTAATATTATTTTATATAATTATTATAATATTTAGACATTCATTGACAGTTAATTTTTATGGTGATAAATTTTTTTCATCTTCTCAATTGTAATAAATATTTTAAAACTTCATTAAGATTCATATAATATTAACTATTATTTATAGATATAATATTCATAAATTAAAATGACAAGTTACGACTTCTAACATACGTCCGTTTTGTTTCTTTTATAATCTAATAAATATCTAATTTTAGAGTATGTATGTATGTATGACACTTTATTGTACAAGTACCAGTAATAAAAACATAATTTAACAAGAAAACATGAATATGGTAAGTGCACAAAAGGCGGCCTTAAAAATAAAGGACAGTTGTAATAGAGTACGTTGTTAAAGAAATATCGAATTGGAAATATTATTAATTTAATTAAAACATGCTTTTGCTTCAATACTGGTATTTAGATATAAACTGAAAAAAAAATGCAACCTACATAAATCTCTACGATTATTTGTCGTCAAACACTGAATTTAACAGACATAACCTTTATTTTTCTGTAATAATGAATACAATAAAATTGTATTTATCCTTCATCTTAATCAAAGCATTAAAATAACTCACACTTAATATTTGAGAAATAAATCTAAATCAATAAATATTCATCAAATAATTTTAAATCAAATACGTCGAGCAATGTGACGATTTTAAAGTCAACAGGTTTTTCCAAGATTGTGTAAGTAAAAATACCTGATACAAGTTTTGTCGTAATTAGCATTTATAGTAACTCGTAAGCTTGTCACACATAGATGTAGCTGTTACTATCCTTATTTAAAAATCTTTTAATTCAATAAGTTTTTACTTTTCAACATCATCATGAACTTATTTTTCAAACGACAATGGTCCAAAAAAGGTCTTTCATGCTTTTTAGACGGACTCTTTTTTTTAGTCGATAGGGAAGCGCTTGACCACAATCTCGCCTGATGTTAAGCTGCGATGTGGTCTAAGATGGAACGCGCTTCCCTAGAAGGTACCTGTTCACTCTACGCTTGAAGACTCATTTTAAAATCTTTAACTTTTGCATAAGATCGTAAATTTAAACAATTGTTAAACTACTGCAGCGACCAGCCTCGTACCAGCCCCGTCTATCAAAAAAGGCATACGCATTACGCTACGCAAAAAGAAGCGGAGCATCAATGAAAAATGTGGCAATAATTTACATAAATATAGTTAAAATACACAATTAACATGAAATTATTGTATTGCCACCGATCCTTGATAGGTGTACAAAGTTTGGATAGAATCTGTGCGTTTAAAAACAACATCGAGTCTAAAGGAGTCGGTTGCATACTTACATACAGGTGAAGCTAATAAAAGCGTGTTAAAATCCTTTTCAGAACGTAGCTCTAGTAATCACATATATGCGCTATAACCTTTGTGCGATATTTTATATCTATCTGTAAGCACAGATAAACACGAGTGATGAACAGACATGACAAGGCCACTGACTCACAGCTTCCCACGCTTGCGTAGGAAGACTTTATAATCAGCAAACAATGTAAGTAATTAGCTGAATTGTTAAGCTTTGCTGACGAGGACGGAATTTAATGAGCTTCGAGTGTTGGTTGTCAATTTTATTAGTTTTAAACAAGCTCATAGTAAGTAGATAATGTTCTGTTCATTTCAGTTTGGAATTGATAGAAGATTTGCAGAATACAATTGACTGTACAATTCCTAATCTATGAATAATTATTATTATTCGTAGAATATAGTTCAAGGAGCGTAGGTGCAATTCAACGACTTTCCTCCCATTGTGTAAGGAAAAATCATACCTTATGTGTTACTTTAGACCCTCATCTTTCTACTTATAAAATTTAAGCCAAAAGTGTACAGTAATTTACATGAAAAAGCAATAATAAGTTGTCTCAATTTCCATTTTCACCTAAATTTTCGAATTGATGATAAATGAAATCGTGGTACTTTGGGACAAAATATAAAAGAAACATCCAGAACCATCTACTATCGAATATTCTAGAATTTATAAATGTTAGAATTGAGCTAGAACTAGATTATTCAAACAAACAAACTCAAATTCAATATTTATTTATTTAATTAGACTTCTTCGACAAGCACTTTTGAAACGTCATTACATATTTTTAACATTTACTACCGATTCGGAAAGCAGTATCTATGGAGAAGAACCGGCAAGAAACTCCATATTAATTAACAAAGCCAATATCTATCACAGCAATGTTCATATCAGGCTAGGAACAGATAAAATTGGGATTATCTAAATGCTCTTAATATCTGAGTGCTTTAGTTAGATAAGTTAATATGAAAAATACTGTTTGTTGTATGTGGTTCCACTTTTATCTACTATACTACAATATTATAAAGCTGAAGAGTTTGTTTGTTTGAACGCGCTAATATCAGGAACTACTGGTCCGATTTGGAAAATTCTTTCGGTGTTAGATATTCATCATGCCATCATGCTATGGCCAACAGGAGCGGATCACTGCGGGTAACATCGCGGGGCCCAGCTAGTTCGTTTATATTTTTATTGTTTAGTTATAATCACGAACAACAATTTTATTGATATTTATCACGACAAATGTCATAAAATCCGTAAATATTTCAAGGAATTGTCTTAATTTGGTTTATTTTCTCTTTCTTTTGTCTCTCTCTTAGTATCTTATCATTTTCAAAATATTATTAAGCTACTTTTAAAATAAAACTGTTTCGGGGTTGTTAGTTAAATTTCCAAACGAAAAATCTTTTACACTCTTTCATTCACCCAGTTTACAAGATATCTTCTAAATTTCTAATATTTAGTTAATTATTCTTCATGCAAAATTGTTTATACCTTCTAGAATTATCAACTATTAAAACTACCAAATTTCAAAACGCTCGGTTCGCTAGTTCAGCCGTGAAAGCGTGACAAACATACACTTTCGCATGTACTTATACCACGTACCTATGACCGAGTTAAATGAAATCTCGATGCCTTTTATAGGTAGTAAATTAAGATAACTGTAATAGGAGCATATTCAAATACATATAACAAATGGAAAGAAAAACTGTACAATGGAAACTGGAAAAAGGGATTTTGAGAGACGTGAAAGAAAAAAAATGTGTGCGTGTACTAGTGTACACACGTAAGTAGGTAGTGAAACTTCTTTATGACCTTATTTTTCAAAAAAATAATTTACTATATGCAACTTTACAGAAATACGTCGAATCACGCGTGGTAGGGATAAGAAAAAGATGGCGCGTAACGGAAAAATGTCACGCGTAACGAAAAAATGCTACACTAAATTTTTTTCCAACCCCGATAAAGAAGTTTCACTTCAAAAATTACATCCGTTTAAAAGATTTACAACCAACTGGATAAGTTCTGATTAGCTTATCTGTCAATTAAAATGAAACTTTATGTATGAACATTGAACACAAATTTAAAAAATTATGAAATAAGCTTTCAAAGGCTTTCAGTGACTTTGGCAGCAAGTGATACTAGCCTTTAAACTTCTTCTAGAATTATAGACAAAATAAGATTTCTTATAATATAATTATTCCATATAAAACTCCCATCTACAGAGCCTTACCTTCTTATCTAAAATGTAACCAGAAGTCACGACATACATCACACTATGAGTCATTGATAAACTAAGATTTTTATTGCATCCTATACTTACGTTATTTTCCTTTCAGGTCTTATTGTCTAATGATATTGTTTTACAAAATATATTTTAAATATAAATGCTTATATTATGTATTAAATAATTATATACATAACATATTAGTTCTTAAAATAAGGAACTGCATGACTTTAGATATTCTTTGACCCATCTAGAAGTGTGGATAAAAAAGAAGTCAAAACGTCATAACGGCATAAAGTAATCCTGAAGTATGAATGCTTAAAATAAACATTGTTAAACTACTTGTTCACTGTGACTTCACCTTCGTTACGTAACACAGCAAACTTTATTTAAAATCCATTCAGTAAGTTTGGTGTGATTGACAAACCACCAATGCATCGATCTAAAGATCAAAACTTTAGCATTTTTATTATAGTACCAACCAACCTATGAACATTAATATTTTTATCTAGAAAATATGTGTTTATATTAATTTAGTACCTACGTACTTAATGTAATTACCATTCTGTTCTTATACAAATATTTTAATTATGTATTATAAATTCGTGGTATCGCACAGAAATAACTTAAGACACCTTTTCCTTAAATTCTACAAAGATAAGGAAAATTTGTGAATATTCTCGTTTTATGCGATATTTTATTCAATATAAAGGTTTGTTTATTTCTTGATGTTCCTTACTTTTAATAATAAATAAATGAGATTAAATTTATCGTGAGACAACTATTGTGGATATTTTTATATTGTTTTCTTGCAATGTAGTAGGTACAAGATAGTTATTTTTTTATAGTCTATATTGAAGCGAGAAGGGCTGCAGGCATAGTTTTTTTTTATAAAGGGAATTTTATTTGGGCTTATTTTACTTTTTAAATTTTATATCGATTCTTTGTTACGTCTTTTTTATATATAAAATGTTATGCCTTTTTCCATATTATTAAAAATAAAATTGTGCCACTCAAAAAAATGTGCCAAGTTAGGTATATAATATATAAAATTACGATTAAATACTAGGTAATTATATTTTGTATAGTTAATAATAAAAATACCAAGAACTATTAGTAATTGATGAGTAATGAATTAATAATGTTCAAGTATACCTCGTGATTCCATGAACACAACAAAATACCTTTTAGATCCAAAGCAAATAACCTTGCTTCAACGTAACCTTAGTTTTTATACTCTATAACAAAATCCTCACTAAAAACAAGTTTCGAACAATCTAGAAATAGGTTGTTTAGATTTTTTTAAATCAAATCAATTTACAATATATTGGAATTAATTAAAATTCCGACTAAAAATACTTACCTAATTTTTTATCGAATATCGATTATCTGTACAGAAATCACTACACATCCTGTTATTCGTTTTGCGTTTTATCGCTTTTATGCCAGACTGAGATAACATTGGTCATTTCTGAAACAATAAAACTATAGAGTAGGTTGTATTATGTGTTCTTGGAATGCATGCATTCGACATTCCTCCATCGGAATATATTTTTAAGGTTACGCAAAAAGACGCAGAGCCGTCAAGTGCAAAAATACAAAAACTATTTTTCAACTTGTTTATTAAATCACTCAACA
This sequence comes from Colias nastes, assembly GCA_907164665.1. NCBI lineage: Eukaryota > Metazoa > Arthropoda > Insecta > Lepidoptera > Pieridae > Colias > Colias nastes. The sequence goes on from CAJQZM010036605.1 coordinate 27,300, forward strand.
ATAATTGCACTTAATTAAACATTATTCTAACTAAAACAATTAGATAATAATCAATTAATAAAATTTAAATCTGTTACGCACATAAATAAAAAATATTCCATTAAATTCCTTAAGTACCTATGTACAACTTCAATGGCAATTTTATAGGCACGATATGTTACATTCTTTCGGTAATATTATGATACAAAAAATTGTACAGGGATACGATCACAAATCAAACATGACACGGTAGAGTACTGATGTCACGGCGCGGGCTGGCAACACCGCATTGCACCTGCGCATAGGCAACAGCGCCTCCGTTATGTACAATAGGGCGTTTCATCGACACGCGAGCTCGCATCACGCACACACGGCACGGCACCTCACAACTTCTTAACGATATCGAACTTGGATTTGAGATCCATTGGTACCTTTTTGGGGTCTACTTTCTTTTTAGCCGCTAAGAAAGCACGCATCTCCGCGGCTGTCATCTGCAGGTTGAGGCGGGGCGGCTCGGGGGACGCTCCGTCGGTCCGGTCGGAGCCCGTGGAGCCCGTGGTCGGCGTGGAGTCGTTGGAGGAGGCCGCAGTGTTGTTGGCGGGCCGCTCGGGCGCGTCCAGGTCCGGCATGGGCTCGCCGGGCGCGGGGGCCACCACCAGCAGCTCGGTGTCGTCGCCGCGCTCCTTGATGCGCGCTACCACTTGTTTGTGCGTCTCGCCCGCTATACTGTGACCGTTCACTTCAAGGATGCGGTCGCCGCGGCGCAGCCCCGCCTTCTCCGCGGGCGATCCTTCGTCCACCTTGCCGATGTACTGGCCCGGCTTGCCCTTTTCGGCGTGCAGGTTGAAGCCATAGCCGTCGAAATCGGGGACTTTTCGCACGTGGCACAGCCGCGGTTCCGCGGCCGCGGTGCCGTTCGCAGACATAGCTGGAACTTGATAAACGCGCTATCGCTCTCGGACGCGATGAGCCACTGCCACCCGCCGCAACACGTATCACCTGCGGAGGCCGGAGGCTCTGCCGCGGGGAGGGGAGGACGTGAACGCGGCCGACACTTCCAGTGCTTACCGGGTCGCCGTTCAGGCGCGAAGTATTCGTTAGGTACGTGTATTGTGAGTGTGTTTCGAGACTTGACTGCAAACGGTAAGTTATTAGGACCTAAGGAGACGATTTGTTAATGGGGTGAAAGATGCCACGACACGTCAGCGCGCGCGCATACGACCGAGCATCTCAGTGACCGCTTTCCCGTGACGCCACTCCCTATTTTGAGCATACTGTTAGTTTCATCTGCTTACGTCTATGTTATACTTCAACCCTTTGTTAGACAACTTCATAGTGTTACTGAATGTATAATATTTATCGCAAATTGTTGATCAACATGTGTAAAGTGTAAAGATATAAAATAGTATGAGAAAAGGCCGCCGGTAGATGGCGCACGAGTGTCGCCGGTCGTTGCTCCGAAGGTATACGCAACTCAGCTGTATTTTAATTAATGTTTACAACTCTTCAGTGACAAGAATTCGTGGGGCATGCTTAAGGTGTATTATAAAGGTGCTAAATAAAAGACCTGCGATGAAGCAAACGATTAAGATAAGGAAAAAAACTCAGTCCCTTTATCACAGGTACACGTCGAAACCTTTGGCTTGCCGCAGGTAAATTTCAAAAGGCATTCACGTGTATAAGACTACAAATTATGGATGATTAATATTTCTTACCCACCATCAGACAAATTTATATGAATTACATTACATACCTATACTGTGCCTATACTTTGGGAAACACTGGAATGTAATCAATTCCACAGAGTAATAATGCGATACAGAGCCGTCTGATAAATCGCAAAAAAGTTTTCATTCACACATTAATTAAGTAGAAATTGTGTTTCTACATTTCTTAACCTTTATTCAGTGAACTCAGACAGAAAAGACTTTCAATGGATTTAACAAAGCCTTTCAAAATAAAATAAATATATGATAATATGTACTTACATGTATGTTAATGGTAGGTAACACAAATTAAAAATAATTAGTTGTTTCCCTCTTCATTTTTAATTAAGGCCAAATAAAAAGAGATAATTATGATTATTGATGTTCTGTATAGGTTCATTTGTTTGTTTACAAAAGAAAATATGTTTCACTCGTTTATTTCTAAAATAAATTTTCTATATAGTGAAGTAGATGATCGACTCAGACCATCCACCAAATAATTACTATCCAAAACTCAAGAACTAGCGTTAAAACTTACTAACAGATAGAAATGTAAAGGGACTACACAATTAAATAGGTACCGTTAGATTGTGGTGATCCATCTACAATACTTACCATATTCTTTCACATCATCATATCATATTCACGTCATATAGAAACAGGCTTTATTTTTTAGTGTTGCATTTCAGTGAGCAAAATTAGGATAATTAATAGTCCACATGTTCAGAGACCAATAGATCACTTTTCAGTACTTTTAGACAACTTTTAGCAAACCTGGGTTATCTACCCCGTTCTAGGTTATGAACATGTATAATCTATAATCCGGGTAACGGTCCATAATTCCAATATGGCCGAAGACCATAGACACTGGCGGGTTCCTGCAATAAGTACGTGATACACATATTAATATTATTGGAAATGCAATGCAGGAAGCTATGGCCATATTAGATGGAGGTTGACCGGTTCGGTTCCTGCAATTAATTTTAAACTATTTTATTCAAACGACAACGAGTTTGTTGATTGTAATGAAAGCTCAGTAAGGTCATTTAACATTTCATTGCCTATGGGACTGTTTCAATGTAACGCTATTAATAC
>CAJQZM010036606.1:0-22868 GCA_907164665.1 Colias nastes
GTTTGATTGCTAGATCGTTTAAAAAGGTATACACTGACAATGTTAAAATACAATATAAATAAACATAGTTCTATGTTATTTATACATATAATAAATTATCTAGAACAAAAAAGGAAACGATTACCTATAGATATATGAATATTTATTTCCATCTATTTCTGAAACGAAACTTCTCGAGAAAACCGTATTTATGTAATCCATATTTTATCAGATATATTTATTCGTTCCGAGAATTCAGATATGAGTCGCGGATGAATAGAGTCAATAAAAATGGTTATAAAAATCATATCAAATTAGCGAGATATTTTTTCCCAATTCCTAATTAGGACTTATTTCTAAATATATTCTGTTTTTTGAATTTCCAGAAATAACTACACATATCTTGTAAGTCTTTGCTAGACATTATCAAATAAAAAACAAACATGTCTATTGTGCCACAGAAACAAGAATAAGCAATCGGTCAACGAAAAAGCACAACAGGCAGACATAATCCTACTAATATTTGTGTGGATGGATGGATGTATGGATGGATGTTTGTTATACTTTCACATAAAAACTACTGAACCGATTACAATGAAGTTTGATATGTAGGTGGCTGAAGACCCAGAATAAGACATAGGCTATGGCTTCTTATCCCGGATAGCCTACGGGAACTATGCGGGTTTTTTTCGAAAACGCGGGGGAAGCCGCGGGTGCAAATCTAGTATTATTATATCTACGTCTATAATCTCGTGTATCTGTAACTTATCTACAGAAACACATTGTATTCTCCATGGAGCCGAAACACAATTCCCACAGCGTGTGACAGAGTCGCACACATTACGGTTTCGCAGTTTTGTCCTACGAAATATTGCTTTTGACAGCTGCTCCTAGGAAGTTTTAAGCTCTTAGAATATTTCCCACTGAGATTGTATTTGTAGGCAGCGCACGTATGTACGTGGCGCGCCTTAGGTTGCCAAAGTTTGTTTAATTATTTTAGTGTACTTACATCTTGTGAATATACATATAGAAATAAATAAATCTATACTAATTTACTCATAATATAGAGCTGTAGAGTTTCTTTGAATGCACAAATCTTTGACACTTGATTTAAAATAAAATTATTTCACCGTTTGTTATGTATGTGATCCTTGAGTGCTTGATAAGCAATATCTATATATAATAAAATAAAAACCCGTTTTCCTTGGTCACGGCATCACGTGTGAACGGGTGGACCGATTTCGATACTTATTTTTTTATTATAATCCTTGAAGTACGAGGATGGTTATTATGTAAAGAAAACGTAAATATGTACCACGGGCGAAGCCGGGGCGGACCGCTAGTATAATATATTGCATCACGCGCGAAGCCGGGGTGTAGTAAGTTTAACAATGCTTCAGGTGAAATGTTTCAGAAACTTAGAGGTAATTATAATTTAAAAAAACAGCGTCGAATAAGCTAAAAAAAACAGACACTGATGGACTAAAATAACAGACTACATCAAATGGTTATGATAATATAAACTGTCCTAATTACTCGTTTATTATTCATCTGTAATATTTTTGAGCCTTAAATCAACTCATTAGCATTATGGCCTTAATACACGCTTTAAAAATAAGCATAACACGAGGAAAATAAATCATAGATTCTTTTGAGCAATAAGCAAACTATATCGTAATTATTATGTACTAGCTTTCCGCCCGCGGCTTCGCCCACGTTATCAAAGAAAAACCCGCATAGTTCCTGTTCCCGTGGGATTTCCGGGATAAAATCTATCCTATATGTTAATCCAAGCTATCCTCTATATGTGTGCTAAATTTCATTGTAATCGGTTCAGTAGTATTAAAGTATTAGTAGTATTGTGTGAAAGAGTAACAAACACACACATACACATCCTCACAAAATTATAATGTTATTATATTATATTATGTATATTTTACACAATTTGAGAAGCACTGGCGGGCACAGAGCGAACAAGCTGCAATCTGTAGTTTGTGTTCCATAGCTCTCGTATGACGCAGTGTTAGCCTTTGATTTAACTTGAATTAGTTCTGATTTCAGTAAACCGTGATAAATAATGTTGTGCTAAATGCTTTGCTTTTATACGTGTAATAAGGTGTATATGAAATAGCTTGGAAGGGTAATCTCGCAACCTAATTGGTTGAACTTAAATCTGGGTATTAGTCAATCCTTTAAGAAGATTGTTTTAATACGTATTGTGATAGGAAATCAGAATATAAAGGATGCTTTTTAGTTTTATTAAGGTTATAAAAGAGATAGTGGAATGCCAATTTCCATCGAAACTATTTATAGTTTTTGAATTGATACGCAAGAAATTGTAGGCTCGAATTAATGAGTAAAATGCAAACTGCAAAGTAAAATGTAAAGACTATTGACATACCTATTAAAAAAATAGAGACATAACAATAATAATACATCGTCTAGCGTAATAATTAACACAAACAGTTGTAAACAGCAAAACACCGTCACACCCAGCATCTGCTGATTCATTATCATATAATCTTAGCGATTTACGTTCAAAGGTAGTTAATTCTTGGCATAATGAAGATTACAGTGATGCTTCTGACAAGGTATTATGGGGATATATTGATCCAATGGATTAAAGTTTACTGCTAATAATTCTTAATAATTCAGCTTGGATTTATTCGTTTTATTGATAGATTCGTATGTTTATTTTGTGGAAATAGATTTAGAGGCGACAGTCTATTCACACAATTTTACCTCTACTTTCAACTTCTTAGCGTTTTGTTTTGCGTTAAGACATTTCAATACTTCTTAAGTTGGACCATGGACCAATATACTTGAGTATATTGGTCCATGGTTGGACGCATCACTACATAGTATGAAAGTTTCAGTGATTAGTGAGTAGTCGCTGTCGCCGTCTGTCCGTCCCTATGTGACGCTTAAAAATATTATAGTACGCTAATAATCTTTAAAACTGCACAACGGATTTTGAAACGGTTTTTTTAAGTGGCTATAAAGGAAAGTCTTGGTATAGATATAAGTTTTATTCAATGCGAGTAAAGCCACGAAGTTGCAGTTTAAAATACAAATCAATCAATATAATAACTAAAGTAGGGAACATACATTAGAAGGAACAAGCTACACTAGACTGAGAAGGAAATTCGCGACCATTATCCCTGATACGGGATTTACCGGGATTCCAAATGTCCGTGTTAAGGTGCAAGCTACAAATCTCACTAATTTCTTATGCTTACTAGAGCTTGTACAATGATAATTCTCACAATACGTTACAAAGATGAATTATTTCATTATGATTTTAATAACTTTAAAATAATAAGTTTATCGTAAGCTTCAATTCGCAGCTTAATTATTTATTGCTATAAGATACGTCTGTTAAAATTATTGAATAAATGTTTAGTTTGAGAAATAAGCATCAATAGGCAATTATTATTCTTATTCATGTACATAATTAATTAAACATGCAAATGAATTTATAAACGCTACGCTACACTTTTAATCAAGTAGTAATAGTATGTTAAGTACAAAACCCTATTACCTATTTGTTCTGTGCTATTACCATTGTTACAAAAAGTATTTGCCGACCTAAGATAGCTAAGGGTCACAAAGGGAACCCTTTTTATTCTGTTAAACATATACTCACGTCTTTTCATCCTCTTTAAGGTCCGTACATTGTCACACGAACGTGTATATTGCGAATGCTCATTAGGTGACATTTAGCATTAGACGCATCTGCCTGTACCCTTGTAAAAACAACGTTTATTTCAGCAATCATCTTACAAACGCGGTTATAATTCCGCCCTAAAAAATTACAGCTCGCGGCGTAGGCTCCAAATGTTTTTTTAAGGTTATTATAAGTGAATTACGAATTACCGCTGGGTTCTGTACAAAGTAACGGGCCTTGTTAAATTCTTAATGGCGCTATTCAATTTCTTTGCCCTAGATTTTGGTTATTACCATGTAATTTGAAGTTATATTAATTACGTAAAAGGTTGTTAAATTAATGTAGGTTTTACATGTAGCTTGATAGAGAAATAATGGTTTTTTTACGCATAGAATTTAGCAAGGCGCCAACTTGTATGGTAATAATCTTAAACAAACTTTCATGTTTACAATATTGTTGAGAATCGTACTGCTTGCATATTCATCGAACCAAGTTTTCTGCCTCGAATGGGGCGGAATGGTTTGAACTATATCTGTAAATAAATACGTTTATTTATAACACAAACAACACTGAAACAATATAACACAACAGAACACAACACAATATTAATTATATGCTGTACATTCAAGATAAAAGAAGCATCAAGTAATGAAAGATAGGTACATAATATCTGTTACATATATAAAACAACGTACGTGTAGCAGAAAATCATCGTATTTTCCATCTTGGCTACAAACTTAAGTTTAAATGCCCTAAATCCAGATATTAAAGTGCCTCGATACTTAAGAGAGCAAGAAATATTAAAAGATACAACTTTTACATTAATATCATTAGAAGATCATCATTAGAAGAATAATTATTGTTACTTAAGTAAGGTAACCAAATTATAATTGTAAATTTGCATGCTGTGTCTATATCCAGAAGGTTACGAATCAACTGCATGTTAGCATAATTAGTAAAATACATGAAAAGCATTTGTAACCTGTTTTGTAGACCAATAAAGAAAAAGCAAAGGATATAATCGAGTTAATCTTTCCCTACATTTTAGATGACATTTTAAAAAATGAATCAAATCAGAGAACTTTTTATTTGATTTTAAAATATTGCTAAACGATTGTCATAAATTATGATTCGATTGAATGAATATTCAATTATACAGTGTCGCGCCCGCTCGTTTTGGGATTTTTAGCAAAGTTCCCGTGTCAATTAAAAGTTTTAGTAGCAATTTCATTTGAATAATTTATGTTAAGAGTATCTGACACGTATTGGTTTCTGGCTCAGTTGTCATGATAAGATGGCACTTGTTTAATGTTAATGTTTTGTGGCATTTGTGTTAAAAAAGCAATAAATAATTTTTGTGACAGATAATAAATACGGATTTATTGTGTAAACCATTTTCAATAATTTTACGTGTTTATGTTCCTACAAATTATAGGTATATTTTTTGATAATGTTTTTGTAGTCTCACCGGCACGGAATCTTGGCCACTTACAAATTTGCCGATAAAAAAAGTTTGAAGTGTTTTTCACGATTTTTTTGTATGCAGATATGTTAACATATTATTTGTTTAATTTTATGGTAAGAAATCATTAAGTTTGAGAATAATCTTTTACCACTTTTTAAGAGTTTCTTTAAATTTGTGATTTGTGCGGTTAAGCCGAAGTTACGGATTGTTCGTTTTAAACTTTTTTCGATATCGTTTATGCCGTTTTAAGATATTGTTATTGTTGTACTGTAGTCAATGATCATAACAAACAAAAAAAAAATGCCGTTAACATCTGAACAACCTGCTCAGGCCATCACAATGTTAGACCAATGACTGCCGCAACGTAAAGTACCTAATGTACAGTACGTACCACGTTCAGCGATGCACTATGTATGGAGAATATACCAGGAGACTGGCAGCTACATGTGCAGACCAGGAAATGAAGGCGTGAGGTGCACATCAGCTCGAGAAGACCCGTTTATTGTTCAAGAGATACTCGGAAATGGCTTTCTGACAGTTTTTGAGATACGCCACCGGCTCTAAAACACCAGGATAATAAATGTGAGTGAGCAATCGGTGAGAAGACTAATGAAGGAAGTTAATTTGAAGGTTTGCAGACCAGCACGCCGTCCAGAACTCCTCAGCATCACAGAGAAGCACGTCTTCGTTTCGCACGAGAACATGAAAACTGGACCCACAGCCAGTGCGCTCGTGAGGTGTTCACAGATGACTGCTAAGGCACTTTACGAGCTTCTGATAGCCAAGAGTCAGTATAGAGGAGACGAGAAGAGAGGTTTTCATCCATCACCACACTCAAACTGCGATTTTTCATGGAGGGTCAATAATGGTATGGGGAGGTATAAGTTCCGATGCTCGCACGGAGTTAGTTATCGTAGATAATGGCTTAAATTTGATCAGGTACATCGAGGAAATTCTTCAGAAACATGTTCAGCCCTATTACAGGTTTATCAGTGAAGAAAATTTGCTACTAATACACTATAACGCACGTCCGCTTGTCGTACGATGCGTATAAGAGTACCTTCAAGAGGTTATTGTTGAAAAATTGGAGTGGCCAGCTCGTAGCCCGGATCTTAATCCAATAGAACACATCTGGGACATGCTTAAAAGAAACATAAAGTTCGATTCCAACCCAGCACCAATGTTAGATGAGCTTAGAAATACAGCTGGGGCCGTTTGGTACACTATAGCTCAAATGGACATCAAAAATGTCTTCTAGAGTATGCCAGACTGGATGCAAACAGTGTTTAAGGCAAGAGAAGGAAACACACTATATAAAAAGGTTCATTTTTTTTTATGGAAACGTTCTTTCTAATTTTTGTGCATTTTTTAAGAAATCATTTAAATTTCACAGGAAAAGCGTAAATTCTTGTTTAATTCATATCTACGCGGTAGTACTTCTTATAAAATTTCAATTATTACTAAAAGTTAGTAAAAGCATTAAAGTAACTAGTTTTGATTAAATTTTTATTGAATTTTGTAGTAGAAAAGAAATAGTGTTATTTTACGCAAAAATTTGCAGTGGCCAAGATTCCGTGCCGGTGAGTGTATAAATAGATGCCACAATAATTTATCAAACGTGATTATGAATGTATTTAGATTATTAATAGTTATAAAGCAATTATGCCAATTACAGATATCCAGGATCTCCTTTTCAAATTGATTGGAAACATAGCCCTATGTTAACAGTTGAAACCTTATCTTAACCACATAATATTATATAGGATATAGTATATAGGTACATTTCATTTAGTACATTCATAGGCATCTTTATTCGAAGATAACTCACTTCTCTCTTTATACTATGACATAGGTATGCTAGAAGAAATGCTTTTTTTTTCTTTCATGCTCATAATAGTATAAAATGAAATGTTGTCTAACTACAAATGGAAATGCCCTGTATCCATACAGAAAAATGCCTGAGCTGTACAAATGTGAAATCTACATTAAATTATACCATAACTTAATTATAATAATAATATATATAACATATAGTTATAATCTTAGAATACATCCCACTATCCTACATCCTACTATAATATTATAAATGCGAAAGTTTGTGAGGATGGATGTGTGTGAGTATGTTTGTTACTCTTTCACGCAAATACTATTGAACCGATTACAATGAAATTTAGACAAATATAGAAGGTAATTTGGATTAACACATAGGATAGGTTTTATCCCGGAAATCCCACAGGAACGGGAACTACGCTATGTTTTTCTTTGAAAACGCGGGCGAAGCCGCGGGCGGAAAGCTAGTACATGTAGAGGTATAAGTAGAATCAAATCAAATCAAATCAAATCATTTATTTGCAATCAAACATGGTTACAACACAACAGACAACTTACATAATATAATAACTATAATATATGGTACATTTATTGTGACATTTTGAACAATGTCTCCTATGCTAGGAAAAAAACCTGTGTTATAGGAGACATTCATCCGTCCTTTGTTACAATTGACATAAGGATTTATTACTAAGACTATGCAAGAATAATCTGAATGACGCTATCTGTGTTTCGGATACATGTTCTGGAATCTTCTGACACATGACATTGTAACTGCAAAGGATAAACCGCCGCAATTAAAACGGTATTCAATTAAAAATAAATGAAGTCTGGGTACGTTTGCTTTATTCAGCATTTAGTTTTGCCGCGTTGCCTCGGTTAGCGCTACAGGCTTTTAGAGGAAACATTTAATTGCTAAATAAATTAACCAAGATACTAATTCTCGCGCCGCAGTCTTCTGGATTTTATGGCTTGTTTATACGTGACGGGTACGATACGACTGGTTTTTTTTAAATTATTTATGCTGAACTTTTATTCAAAAACTTTATATTCGAGTAATTTTTCTTGTTGGTCTCATTTATACCTTAAACTAACATCAAAACAGATATCACTTAACTTTATCTTCTATACACAGAATATACATTTATTAACAGAGTATATATAAAAGTTAATTAATGTTTTTTTTTGAGCTAAGAGAAAAGTTAAGTCATCCCATGACTTGATGCTATCAGTACCACCGCTGCTACGAGTTTTTATGGACGATGATGATTTCTCCAAGAAGTCCACATAATGCTCCTTCGCTCGCTCTGCAACAAAAAGATCCAAAATGTAGATTATAGAACAACGAAGATTAAAGAAGGAACGTTAAAAATGAACCGATATTTATTAATTACATAATTTATTAAATTTCGTAGATATCGTGTCGTAATCGTTAAAACTAAACGTATTCTCTAGAGTGGTCTATTCATCACAATTAGCAGGCGGGACGAGAAAAAACAAAACACCAAACGCTCTCCCAAGATGTTTAATGGTGTTTGTACATTGTGGATTATTTACTGCAAGATTCGGTATTACGGCTTTTATTTTAAGCGTGGTTAATTTTCATCTTAGTGCGGTTATAGTAAGCTATGCGGAATACGTATATGAACGTTATAATAATAATAATAAGTTTGTGTTATGTGCTTTGTAAATGGGTAAATAAAGACATAATATGGAAGAAATATAGGATTATTGTAAGGCTGTTGCGGTAATGTAATAGAATAATTAATTAGACGTTTCATGGGTAACTCTGAGACGTAATTCAATCAAGAACGATGACTTATGTTTAAGATAATTACCTAAATAATTAGATGGTTTAATTGGTTATGTGAAATATTATGGTATATTATGATGTGAATAAGTTTCTTAAGTGTAGATAGATGACCTATTTAATTTCTGTGGATATGGAAAATGGACACGTTTCTTTAAATACGTCCACGTAGGTACTAGATAAAGAGTAGGTACTAGTAGTACTCGTATACTATCGTTACATAACAACAAATGAGTAAAATTATTTATTTCATCAAGAAGGGCCACTATAAATAAATATATCAACACCAAATCTAGCAGAAAAGCTTGTATACTATACAATCTATGTAGCACAATAATGTAATACATTTGCACCCGTTTTGCAATGCAATTCGCTTCTACAGAGTATTTCTTAATGTAAAACGTGCTTAGACGTACTTCGAACATAAATTCAATCCACTGGGGCCCGAATTGCAGTCTGGATTACTAGGTATTGCTAGATCTAGGCTCGTAAACAATACAGGAAAGTCTGTGATTTACTTCGTTTTAACGACCAGGTGCAACTGTGATCATGGATAAATATACTATAGATAGAAGTGACAAGATACTAAGGTTATTAAGCTATTATAATGGCTAGGTCTGTGTGTAAATATTATGTCTGTAGATAAGGCACAATACAGAACTGATATGACATAATCTGGCATAAATATTTGTGATATAATTATATCTAATTAGATATACTTAATAGTGGAATTTCATTATACATTTTCTCTTTTATCCAAGAAACAAGCATCATTTCATAATAATATAACATATATTGCGCGTATAAATAATAAAAGAAAATAATGCATAAGTAAACTTACTGAAACTTGAAAATGTAAAACGCACTTTGCAGTTCCTTGTAAGAGATTCATTTCCACCCTTAATATCTTGTATACTTTATTTGACGTGAAGTAGGTATTTATTATAAATTCCATGTTTCGTAAAGCACTCAACATTACTGTTTTATTCTCTAAAGCTGGGTATGACGTACCTGACACTGGTATAATTATTGTTGTAATGATACAATTGTAATTTGAAATTAAATTTCGTTAATTTAGTAATTGTTTAAGTTTAAATAGAGAATTTGTTATTTCTCTAACCAGGTGTATTCATATATTTCTTTAGGTATAAGTTTTACTTTGAATGCAGGTATTTATTGATTGATTCTTTTCTGCTCTAAATGTCTGAAATTCATCGCAAAAGAAGAGACAAAGTACAATTTAATTATGCTAACATTAGTACAAAAACTACCATTGATTCAGCATATTTCTATCGAATAGATTGTTACCCTTGTGCCCTATCTTGATAAGGGCCAATTTCCAAGTGCATAAAAATATTAAAACCAAGGTAAATGTACCAATTGGAGAATGAATCCCAGTTTGAAGTAAGTTTCTCGCCTACGTTGTTTGAACTTTTCTACTCGAGGGAATATTAGACGAAACTAATTACAAGAACGGTTCGAGGTACTCAATTATTGGTGATTTTACTCGAACTTTTGATAATTCTAATCTTTTAAGGAGTTAGATAAAGTTGTTAAATTTTAATGTGCGAATCACGTTTTTTTTTAATTTGGAATTATTTTTGAGATTAGGTAGAATAATGTAGTAAAAAAATAATATTAATTTCTATACTTAAATTTTTACTAATTATTGTCATAGTTACATAGACATAGAATTACACGCAATAAATGGAAACTCATAAAAATTACGACACGAAACTAAATTAATTTCATTTATGATAAGATCTACCTTATATAGCAGAAGGTGAGCCAAAGAAGTAACCCAAGCTTAGTTTGCTTATTCTCGGAGTTGAGTTACGCAGTTCTGATATTTTAGTTACATGGCGTGGCATTATTTATTTTTTACTGTTCACTTGCTTCCTCATCATTCCTAAAAAATCAACAACATAACAGGTCACAAGAGACATAAAAATTAGTTGCATGGTTGAGAGTTAGCTTCTTTTGCATTCTTACAAAAACGAAGTTTAACATGGTAATAACAGTTCAATACAATATTTCTCACTAAGAAAATTGTTAGTAGGTCCTACTGATGTACTAACAATTTAACTTATGTGAATTTGTCCCCTACCCCACAAGGGTAATAGATTTTACATAGTTTTTGATCGAGTGTTAAACGCCGTCATAAACTTTCCCATTAAAGTGGCGCGTTCTTTTAGATCAAGTTTTAGATTTATTCCAAAAAGAAGTGTCAAGGGACACCCATAAAAATAATAAAACGTCATTGTAATAAAAGTTGTTTAATTTATTGCGAAAGTCTCACAAATCTTAAATTGAAGCTTTACTGCTGCTTTTTAACTTTGCGTGTGAAATACAATCGATACACGTTACATAGGGCTGCTACACGATAATTCTTAAATTAATAATTTTAATTAGATTTAAGGCATGAGATATCTTATTTTTTAGTAAATAAAAATCAATATGCCAACAATATTGATTTATGTGAAAATGTTTAAATTTTTGAATTATATATGAAAGTAATACAGCAGTAGTACCAATTTTATTCAGGAAAAGAAAATACTTCTAATGTGGAAGAAATTGAGTTTGAAATTTTATACAACGTAATTTAGTTTATATCAGAAAGTTAGGTTGAAAACTTGGATTTAGATCTCGTTCCGTGTATTAACTTCGGTTCTGCGATCCTATGTTTATGGAATTTCTCGGAAACAGCTAATTCAGAGTTCAAAATTGTGTGGAGTAAAACTAGAAGGTAAATTATGTAAGTTCTTCTATTTCTAAATTGTACAAACTCCTAAACACAATTTTATAATATGTTTGGTACTTGTACATGTGCATTATGCCTCAGAAATTGATAGTAAAATTTCTTTATGAAATAAGTTTTACACTTTCCTACAACTGTTTTGTTTAAAAGTTATTAAAAATATCACTTTAGCGAATACAATAAACCGTGTTTCCAATACAATTTTATACTAATAAAATAATAATTTATAAGAATAAAAAGTAACTCTATAGTTGACAACCCTATTCTCAGCTTGATACGAGAAACTCGTAAAAATAACAAAGCGATTCGGATTTAACAGTTTCATGAATGTTTTTGGCAATAATGCCATTAACATCATATTTAGCAGAATGTGTATTCATTAACACAGATTTACATGGACATTTGTTTTATCTATACGTAAATAAGTACGTAAAATTGTAGCTATATTTTAAAATATTTGTTAACTAATAATGTAAGTATATATATATATACGTAGATAATAAATATGTTATTCACTCTTACAAATATGTGAAAAAAATGTTGATAATTTAGGGCCTTTTATGAGATACCTACGTTTCTTTTCGGTCTTGGTAATTAATTAAATACATGAATTGATTCTAGATATCTTTGAAATAACGATGAATTCTAAGAAACTTGATATAGCTTTCCGAAAGTATGCCACATTGAATGCTGCTTATATTGAGCTTTTGCTTTATATTATAGCGAGAATTTCGCTGCGAAATTAAGATATTTTTCTTCTACAAAATCGCACGTTTCACTGCCAAGATTAATATATCGGTAAAACCCTTTTTACGCTTGCGTTTAAAATTCCACGGATAATAAATAACGCGAAGCTACAATAAAACACTTCTAAGCCTTGAGTTCCTGAAAATTTATCGAACAAATGCAGGGAAAAGAGAACAGGGTGTCCATTTCGATAATAAATGTGCGTTTGCTCGTGTGGATGCTCTGATAAATTGATTTAGAGATAAATGGTGGACTAGAAATTTACTGCATTTCAACAGGAATATAATTTAATCGTCTCGGACTCTTCTAGACATTATTGAACGAAGAAATGTTATTTATTACATATATAAGAAATAAACATTGAACATTCGTCGCTATTTTGATGTTTACAAAAAAAGAGCGTGTGTGCAGAACACACGTGTCAGAAGTGAAACTTCTTTGACAAGATTCAAAGATATCAAAATCATCGCCTTGCTCCATGGCGTGAGGATATGGACATGACGCGACCATGACATATTATTCTCAACGCGCCTAAGGAATTTTCACTTAAAAATACCTACTATTTGTTTCAAGATATATGTATGTTGGAAGAATTAGCATTATAGTTCCATGAAGAAGATGATATTTCATAGGATATTGTTTTACGCAGCAACAGTACAATAAATGATAGTTTCAGAATTAATTTATTGTAGCACCGTCTATAGATTGAATAATATCATAATTACTAACCAATGGACGAATCATATCTATTTTCATGTTAAATTTCCGCTTTGTGCTTGTAATCTAGATCTAGATCAGGTCAATTTTTTCAAGATTCATTTTATAGGTAACCCAGAAAATTATGAATAGCTAAAATCGGAAAAAGAATAAAATGGCTGTGATGTTTTCAGAACTACACGAGTAAAAATCACGAGGCAAATGTATATTATGTGCGTGCCAAGGATTTCTATTGAGGAGTTAGAACTTTTCAAGTAAATACAAAGAAAGAAAGGAAGCAAAGAGTAAAATATAAATAAGTTTTTGAGTTATATTATTTGAAATGTAAAATAAAACTACACGTGTGTTTAATCTCTTTCCTTAGCGTGTACTTTTGCATTTAACTATTATAAATTTACCAATGTTACATAATAATTCCTTTGTTTATATTGTTGTATATTATGTATATAAAGTGTAAAGGGTATATAGCCTAGTCAAAGGACCGTATACAGCTTGCTCTGTTCGCACGAATAAAACATTCAGATGCCTGCACGAGGCTTAACACTGCACTTGGTACGGATAGCAAAATAAACATTTTATCAAAATATTTTATGTATTCTTTGAGTTGCGGTAATATGCATATTTTAACGAACTAGAATATTTAGCATAAAGCTGTTTTGTTATTGTTAAAACGAATAAGTCGACGTGTTTAGTTTATTAATTCATATTATTGTGACTATATGTGTATTATTTTTCATATAATGTTATAATCATTGCATTGTTAACACGTATCTTTTGTCAATGATATGCTTACGTAAGCACAAGGCTAAATATTTTGGATTAATTTTGATTTTATTAGATAATAGCTAACTTTTTCATGTTAAATATTTGAGCATGGATGTTGGTACTCCTACTGCATAAAGTTCAATTAAGTAACATAAAAACGATTGAATAAATATTTTTTTGCACACCATACCGAGTAGCGAGTCATAAAGATTATGTTATACTTGACAGATGAGGCACATCTGAAACGGATATTGAAGATTGAAGATGTGGGGAATAGGTTTTTTAAGCGAACCCTCTCTATTTGATGCATTTGATACGATTTCATACGAATGATCTGGACTTACCACACACCATATTTATATAAAGAGAAAATAGAAAATGTAAGAAATATCATATGTAATGACGTTCTATTTCTTATCAGAGTTGGCGATTTAAACATATACATATTGCAATTATTGGTTGTGCACTTATTGTTAAGACTGAAATATTATAACGTATTTTATGAAGAGAAAAGATCTCAAGTGCTAATAGCGTGTGGTATTTTTTAAAGAAAATATTGTTTTGATTTTAAGAATTTTTTAAGGGTTTTTTAGTAAGCTGTAAGCTGAGTACCTATACGTAGGTATATAGCAATATATATTATAAACAATACGTTGTTTATGAATGTTGTGCTGAATTATTAAGATTTTGTGTATGTTTTGTTACAAGTGTTAATCACACTATGATGGAAATATTCATTCTACGTTAAAGTTGATTTCAAATACATTTTAATGTATGGAAATCGATTTCTTTTTCCCGCCACAGAGCATCACTAACCAATGTACAATTAGGTTATTTTTATTTCCTTTTCAACTGGGTAATTTGGTTTAAAAGTTTATTCTTCAGATGAAGTCGTTCAATTGATTGGACAAACCATCACGATGTATAATTGAATAATAAACAGTAAGCCAGACGCCATTAAATGCTCAAACCAATAAAATTTCACTGGATTGCTTCGGAATAAAGCACTGTTTCTTTTTCTTTACTTTCGCGGACTAATTCTGAATGATTTCCTTGTTTTATATTCGTGATTTATTTCCATTTTGATTATGTATGTTAAATTTTTGAATATTTGAACGTTTTTTGCAGTTTACATGTAATGCTAATACAGTGAAACCTGGTTAAGTGAGACATCAAGGGACCGGCAATGTCGTTTCACTTATAGAGGTATTCCACTTACCCAGTGTCTCAGATATACAGGTATAAATAAATATCTGTCTCATTTACAAAGGGTTCCAATAATAATTTGACATTTTTCAAATAAACATCTGTATGATAGTAAAGCGAAACTAAAACTGAAGGTAATTGAAGCTCAAAATTTGTACTTACGTACTTGAAATTACGTGTGGAATTTGTGGGTAGAATAAGAATGAGTAAACAAACAATGTTATCTCAGTTACAGAGGTTTATGCATATAAAATTTACTCGCTGTCTCAGTTATAGAGGTAAGTATGATGATAAATCGAAAGAACAAATCCCAGATATAGAGGTTTACCTCGTCCCACTAACAGAGGTAATTCAGTGCCAAAGTGTTGGGACCTTAGCATGAGTTCCAGTTATGGAGGTTTCTCACTTATCCAGGTCCCACTTAACCAAGTTTCACTGTACTTAAATTAATTTTATATAATGTGCAGGTTTTTGTAAAATAGTAACATCCAATTCCATTACGAGACTTAGCATCATAATGAAGACGATG
Organism: Colias nastes; assembly: GCA_907164665.1. Lineage (NCBI taxonomy): Eukaryota > Metazoa > Arthropoda > Insecta > Lepidoptera > Pieridae > Colias > Colias nastes. Next base: position 15,474 of record CAJQZM010036606.1, read on the forward strand.
GAATATGGGAGTCAGTTATGTGATTAAATATGTTTTATACATAAACTAGAAAGTCATACGTTCCTTCTAGTATACTCAGAAATTTAAAATCATAAACAGTAGGAATCCATTTGTTTACCAAATTCTGTGCCAAACAGCCAGATAAATTGAGCCTTTTTTGTGGCTGCCTTTTTTAAGCATTGTAGTAAATACATGATAGGTAATGTATGTACTTATTTCAGTACATTGTCCCAGATCTTTTTACTATATAATTAATAAATAAAAAAAATAAAAATAAAAATGTCAGGAAGTAAAATTAAACATCCAGAATAAGGACTTGGTAATAAAATGCGTATTAATGAGTGTTTTAGCGTCCGCCATAAAACCCCCGGAACCCGCTCAGTACGAACATATGGCTGTCTACTTCCACTTTATGTTATTGATATATTTGCTAACCTTATTTCGTTTATGACGTCATAACATTGTGATTCTCATTTTCCATAATATGCGAATATGAAATAAAAATTGAATAGATATTGAGTGCAAAGTTATTTAGGACAAAACGAAGTAAACGTGATCCAATTTAAGGTTAAATGAGGTATAATAATATATTAGAATAGGTTTAATACCATAAAATTTGCATTGGACTAAAAAATATAAGTCATTAAAATGCTACATAACTTCGTAGTAGTAAATCTCGTAGCTCCTCGTAGACGCCTACGGTCATGCTACAATTTCGTAGCACTTAACACTAAGCGGTTGTACAAAAAAATGTTTTTAAGCTCATTGTTGACATACTTTATGAAAAGTCATAAGTATGTTTTTAGGTTATGATTATGATAACCTAAAAACGTAATTGAAAATTATTTTATTGCCTTAGGCTACTAGTTAAATTGTATCGTTAATTGTTAAATCTGAAATAGAAATTACAATAATATTATTTTTACCATACTTTTCACTAAACAGTATAATTGTCCGTACACAGAGTACCACTCAAATAATACAAAAAGGTACAGCTGTAATACGTAAATATAAAAACTGAAATAAAATTCTAAATGGCACTCAGTCCATTGTATTCAACAGAATGATAATTTAAAGGTACCATTTAGCGATCTTTCATGTCAGGGCAATAAAAGCGACATTGATATAATTAACGCTTCCCCCAGTGAATTTTAATTAAGAAATTAATTAGTGCTCTCTGACCCAGTGACCTGACTAGCGACTGGAACTAATGCTGGCTTTATGGGGTGCAATGATGTTTGGGAGTCTCTAGTAGAAGTAGTTAACCGATACTCCAAATACCTATTCATTCGTTTATGAACTGAAACTTCTTTCGGCGCGTTGAGAGTAAAATTTCAAGGTCGCGTCATGGCAATATCGTCTCGTCATGCCAAAGAAAGTTTTATTTCTGATACGTGTGTTAGGCACACACGCTCTTTTTTTCGTTTAGGTTGAAAAAATAAAAGGATAAGAGATTAAGCAGGGGACTGGTCAACCATGTTCAGATGAAATTTATTACAGCGCTCTGGAAGAACTTTGGGGATAATTATAATCACTGGAAGAAAACTAATAAACGGAAAAACTACTTACCTTACCTACCTTTGTGGAAACATCAGATGATTGAAATTAAGTGAACATTTTGATATTTTGACGTTGGTTTGGTGTTCTCATTAATTCAGTTGTATGCTGCCGTTCATGGTCGTGGCCAGTATGGTGGAAAGGCCTTTTTAATAATGAAATACATTGCACATTTGTAAGGAGTAAAATACTTACATAATAGTAGTGCAATATTTTATCCTAAATGTTATCTAGGCAACGCGAGGATGGCGACAGACTGTTGTGGCTGCAGTCTGTTGTAGGGCTAGGCATACGCGTAGGGTAGTCGCGACTACACACGAGTGGATTGCCAATGGCAGGCGCGCGAGGGGTACCGTGAGCGTTCCCACCAGAGATCCCGGGATCCCCTTTATCCTTGCGCGGAAGTAGGCCACCGTGAGGTTTTAGTCAGTAAATGTTATCTATTATTAAAGTTTCAAGATTTCACCGACTTATGATTTCTTATTAAAATATCCCTTACAACGCCGAAGGTAAACATTGGTGTTTTTCCATCTGCCAATAAAGTAAATATTATGAGTGGGTATTTCGTTTCCTATTGCTCAATAAATCACAATGACGAAATAGGGAATATTAATATTGTTTTTGTGCAGAAAATTTCACTAACATTGGAAACGTTTGTAACTACTAATATTATAAATGCGAAAGTTTGTGAGGATGGATGTTTGTTATTGTTTTACGTTAAAACTACTGAACCGATTACAATGAAATTGTTATTCAGATAGCTGAAGACCCAGAATTAGACATAGGCTACTTTTAATTCCGGATATCCCACGGGAACGGGAACCATGCGGGTTTTTCTTTGAAAACACGGGCGAAGCCGCGGGCGGAAATCTAGTATTCAATATAACGTATACCTCATGCGCTTATAGGAAACTAGAAATGGCTTCGAGAAAATCGAACAAATCGATCGAGGTTTTCTATTTGAAAAGTTATTTCTCCTGCGCGTCGAAGGTGCCTCGATAACTTAGTAAGAATTTTGTTTCCACAAGCATTAGGTCGCAGACAGCTGACAAATAAACAGACAGTCTTTAATATGTGTGCTCACGTAGCAATATTAGGTCAGTTTCTAGCTTCATGAGTTTCCAGGATTTTTATTGACATTTTGTTTTATGAGGACTGAGATAACATGTTTTTATTTTATTTAATTTATTTATTTTTGGTAATGGTATTTATTTATTTATTTATTTATAAGCTTTATTGCACACAAACAGAAAATACAAATTTTACTTAATAGGACATATTTAGTCAAAAGGCGGCTTTATTGCTACAAGCAATTTCTTCCAAGCAACCCATTCGATCAGTGACATAGTTAAAAGTACTAGGGATGATTATGTACACAATAAAATAGAACAAAAAAAAAATGACATCACATAAAATATTACGTAAAAACATAATTATAAAAAGAAAACAATTCTAAATAACAAAATGAAATAAAAAACTAACTGGTATGTTATCAGAATGTACCTTAGTTTATATTGACAGGTATTGCTGAAATTAAAATAAAATACATAAGAAGTATATAAAAAATATATAAAACGTAAATATCATTAGGGACAACGACGTAAAATATTTATTTATTTATTTTATACTTTAATACAGTTTTACACAGAGGAAACCTCACAACTATTTACAATAAAGAATGGACAACTTATTTGGCAGTCTTATCTCTGCTGATTAAATATTAAATATGTATAATTATTATCAGTATTTTGTACAACAATGTTCTTCGCTTCACATTTAACAATCCACAGCATATATGTCGTACATAACACGATAAAAACTGTATTAAAATGCTTATCAACATTGATTTTAGAATTTCACGGAGCTGATGCCAAAGGGTGTGTAACTGTAGGAAGGAGGACATTAAAGCCTCTCACCGAGACACTGCAGAGCGTTACGAATTGTTAGCTATACATTACTGTCTAATGAGACTAATGAACAATATTCTGTACTGCTTTCCATTTGGCACCATCTTGAACTGGCAATGTATGTGTACGTTAAATTGTAGTCGAAGAAATGTCGTGTAGAAAGTGTATTATGGCTTTGGGTAGCAAGTAAATTTATTTTAACAATTGTGAAAAAAACATTACATTTTTACGTCATCAGTAGATTATTTAATGCAATTTAAACTATTCGATAGTAATGTACAATATATTTGTTTATTCAACAATTGTATTGATTTATTTCTTTATTTGTTTACAGTAAAGTCTGGGCGATGAAGCGTGGGAGACCTCCCACAAGGCAGACAGACGACCTAGGGGGCAGGGCCTCTGGATGCAGGCCGTCGGAGATCAGTCGATCTGGATTTGATTTGATTGAAGTATTCCACTTTATTCAGCAGCGTCAACACTGAAACAATAAATTAAATTAACACCTGTTGAAACTTAATTGTAATTGGCATTTTTGCAGTTTTCCTAATCAATGATAAAATATTAATGGACTATACATTTAAAGAACTTTCTTATCATAAAGATACATTTAACACATGAAAATGATTAATTTCAAGGACATCATTCTATTTTCTTTACGACAATATTATGTTCCTTAAGTCGATAAGACTTCACTATTCCTTAATAAATATTTTCCTATATTTTATTTTGCTTACCAAAGCAACATTTCTAAAACAACGCGCAATGTACACCGACCAGCTTCTAAATTGGCATTCGCTGGCTTTTTTATTCCCAGCGATAACGTCCCTTCGGATGCTAAAACAGTCAAATGTTTTTTCATATTCACGAGTTATGGTTTAAGCTACATTAAAAAAAACAGTAGCAAGTTTATAGCCGTACCAATACACATGCAGAAATATCTTTATGGGCTGTAACAAGGTTTAAGGTTAGTATTTTTTGAATTTGAATGTGAAACATGCATTTTAGAGTATATTATTTATACCACCCATATTCCAACCAATACCCGCGGTCCCTTCATTACAGCGGCTCAACGGAACACAGTGGATTTTTAGTCGGTAAGAATCCTAGAGAATATGTCGGAACATAACCCACGGCTCCTTCCCCGGGGGCTGTGGGTACCTATGCAATATTTCCCCACTTATAAAAAAGGTGTATAACAGTTTGTATTTCATCTTTTCATTTATATAGATACATTTTATAGATTTAAAGATGTAGGTACTGTCTTGGAATACCTAATTTTAATTCGAAACCAAATTTTCTTCAGTCAAAGACATTCGGTGAACTACAAAGTTTTAATTTTTAGAAACCTTACAAATGAGGTTGGGCATTAAAAGGAAAACCTAAATATGAAACTTGGCTATTAATTTGGGGAAAAACTCCGGCCATTGTGAAAGTTTGTCGAGTTATTGAAGCTAATCGGCGACACGGGAAAGCTCTTGTGTTTCGTTCCGAAATGCATACTTGATTTCCTGTATCGATTTGAAAGTTTTATAATGTTTCCGTGACCTTATTTTTAACTTCATTAATTCGTTATTAATTCGAAATATTGCATGTTTTAACATTTTTGTTGCATTTGTGTAATTTCTTCTAGTAATTTAATTTTTAAGGTATATATGCAGACTAGCTTTCCACCCGTGGCTTCGCCCGCGTTTTCAAAGAAAAACCCGCATAGTTTCCGTTCCCGTGGGATTTCCGGGATAAAACCTATCTATTGTATGTTGTAGTTTTTGTGCATATCAATAATGTGCACAAACTCTACTACAATATACAATTCAAAGGTAGTATCTAGTATCAGTTTAAATATGTTAAGTAGGTATGCTTGTTAGTTAACAAATTTAAAACAATACTAGAAGGCTAGAAGACGGTATGTTTATTCCATTACAATATTCGTTTATTTATATTTTTTATAAAATGTTGCGTAGTTGAATTAACAATTCAACAATTAATAATTACCATACGATTGAGTATCCAACGTTACAAAATAGTTCTATTTAAGAAAATCCATAGCATTTGCGTCAGAATTGCTCCAAGGTAATAAATATGCACCTAGATACAGGAACTCAATAGACGTCTGATGTGTATTTATTACTATTGTAAGATCGCTTGAATTCATCTGGCTGTTGTTTGTAATGCTTTTGAAGATTAGCCACAATCAATTTTGGACTGTATGCCGTTATACATAGGGTACTAATTGGGTACTTATAAGATTTAGTATGATTAGAAAAAGCAATGTTTCAGCAAAAACTCATGTCTTTTATGGTATATGGATTGAGTTCGTTTTACCACAGTATAATTTGCTTATGGAGTAGGTGATATCCTGTCCTGTCAAACAATATTGCTGTACTGTGTCCACCAAAAATAAGTTTGACGTTCGATCTATTATTATACCAAGGATGATGAAGGTATTTTTAGTCGGTAACTCATAATTATATAAGGCTTCGTCAAACTTTTACTCCTGAAAAGAAATTTGATGATAATGACTAGCAACAGAGAACTTTATCGTTTAGAGTTTATAAAAGTTTTGGTGGACATTCTAAAATAAATAGATTGTTAAATAATAAATGTGAAAAGGAGAAGATCATGAAGAATAATAAATGAAGGAAGCGCTGCCGTCTCCCGGGCGCTCCGGGAAGGTATTCAATAAATTTTATAGGAGGTTCCAGGTTCTATCGGTCAGTATGTAATAATTATTTACCGTGGGGACCAATAACTTGCCAAGGATTCGTCTTGATATTAGCTATTACAGATTCAACGTTAAATTTATAGTATTAATGCGAAAGTTATGTTTATTTCATTTTAACATTTATGCCGCGGAAAAAATAATAAGGATAAAGTATTGAAGGATTTACACTGCATTTTGTGAAAATAAAAGCGTGTATAGGGTGAAAATTGTAAAGAGAAATGTTGCTAGCGTGTAGTGAACGCTAGGGACAAGGCTAGGCAAGCCATAGGCGGAATACTAGTAATGACGTTATTTGTGATAAGTTTTTACGATTCGATTGATCTTTTTAATTCTCTGTAAAGAATTGATTCCGTCTCACTTAGATTAAAAAGAGTATCTCCAAATATTTCAAACTTTCCCAAAACACAACAAGGAACGAACTCTTTTATACTTAGGTTTTTAATTATTAACATTGTTATAGCATTCGGGATAAAAAATTGGGCACTTAATTATCATTGTTTGGTCAGTATATTCACGAGGGATCATGTCATGTTATTTTTAGACCCGGATTACTGAACAAGGGTTGCGTGTCAGTTTTCAAGTTACAGTAATGCGATCGTGTCTTTTTGACACTTGCAAAACATGGCGGCCAAGCCAATGTTTTCGTTAATTTGAAATTAGATCGTGTTGTTCTTAATAATCTTTTGGGAGTTGTTAATTTTAGCACTCGGTTGTTGAGGATTTCTGGTTTATGTTTTGAAATACGTGGGCTTTGGTATTTTTAATTTTGAAAATGTTTGTAGATTGTGACAATGAAGAAGGAAAAAAACTTTTTTTTTAATCCGCTTTAACAGTATTTCGGGATCTGGAAATTGAAGCTTATAAATAGATTTGTTTCGATTTATTCATTCACGGTCTTTCTAATAAAATGTTACCCATTCGCTTTGCAATGGATTAGTTATTGCAATAACCTGTCTTGTTTTTATGATTGACGTTTCATGTGAGCAAGAGCAGGACACAGATATGGTAGAAAATTGTAGAAATTTATCCATTGTTTAAGTTTTTATTAGTAAGGCCGTTAATGATTTCGGTCACCATAAGTTTACGGATATGCCACGCAATAATAACATATGTCATCCCTATATTATAATACTCCATTATAACCAAACACGCCATCTCTTTTAATATTATTTAGTCACAAATAACGTCTTTATAGGTTAATAAATA
>CAJQZM010036606.1:35014-45802 GCA_907164665.1 Colias nastes
TCAATGTACAGTTTTGACTTTCCTACGATTTTATTATATGTATAGATTAATCTATACTAATATTGTGTCTCTCAGGAACTGCTGGTCCGATTTGGAAAATTCTTTCGGTGTTAGATAGCCCATTTATCGAGGAAGGCTATAGGCTATATATCATCACGCTAAGACCAACAGGAGCGGAGCAATGCGGGTGCAACCGCGGGGCACAGCTGGTTCTAAAATAAACAGTTTTTAATAAAACCATTTCTATGCTATAAGTTATAATTTAAAAAGAAGAAATATCTTTCAAAACAAAGATAAAATATATAAGCCGCTTTCTAGCAAGCTTTCTATATATCCTTTGTGGTTTGATGATATTTGGCTATTTCGGAAAGCTCATATATTATATTATAACATAAAGGCATAACGTATGTATCGTTAACAGACGGGTATTTCTCTAGAGAAATCATGTCAAACATAGCCTGAAATGAGCCTAATCGTGTCGGCGTCTGCGATGATTATGGTGATTTGTAAGTGTTAGGCTCTTTACACATGTATCAATATAGTCTATAATTATTTTCAGTTTGTGTGATGTTGATGTAATTAATTTTTAAATAGATAATTTAAAGGCTTTTTGTTCTATTTATTTATTTAATTTATGGAACACACAACAATAAATACACATTACATGATATATAAGAAGACATTATCTACACTGAGAGAAAAAATTTCGGCGTAATTAATAACAATGTTATTAAATGGCGTTATTATCAAATTTTATCAATTCCTATGTATTTTTAATGAAAACTACAAAAAATTTAATTTCAAGTACAGTTTATTAATTTCGTAATATAATACCAATAAACGGGTTTTATTAAATGTCGAAATTAATATTCTTTACTTGGGATTGTAGGATTTTACATGTATTAATAAATATTCCTTGAATTTGTAGGTACTGTACTAATATCAAGAGGTACAGATTAGTTATGATTATAAAAGAGTTTTACTAAAATGACCGATTACAAAAAACTATAATATCTAATATGGCATTTCTTATTTCTATAATTCGTGAACTTGTAATTAGAACTAGTTTTATTTTTCCCTCAAGAAGTAAACTATTATTTGTCATTACAGTTATGGCTATTAGTGTTTATATATACCTTTTATTGGAATTAGTAAAGTTTACTAGTAACAAGATACATGCCTACTTTGATCTGCCGGTGGCCGGAGCGGCCGGGACGTTGCTGCTCAATTGCTCATTTGCTTAGCGTCAGTGCGCGCACGTGTGTTTAACACACAAGTGAAAATAATTTGTGCAGTGCAAAAACAATTGAATGACTCGAATAAAAGAATACTCATGGATCAATTAACCAGTGATCTCCTTAAGAGGTGGGGGTTGTAACCCAATTTCGTGGTAAGTACCTAATCAAACTACATAAGTAGATAGTTAGAAGCTAGATAGTTTTATTTATTCTTTGCACCCCAGAACACAGTACCAAACTATTATTTGTCAGAACAGTCGATATGTATTAATGTTCATAATATTACCTTATTCATACTTAAAGTAATTTGGTATATTGCGTTGTCTAGATGGAAGAGTGGATTCTGGAACACTCAGAATTTTAACCAACGATGAAATAAGTCAGTTGATCAGTAAACTAAAACCGTTCTACTATTTCATACTAAATGTAGGAGAGTGTTTAATGTAAAATTTTCGGATATTTCACGTTCTATTTTTAAAAAAGTTATTATTAATGCCATTTTACTCATTGGTTAAGTACTTTCGATATCAATTTAAAGATTTTTGATGCAATCGCCTATGCACACTTAACGATTACACCCTGTAGATATGATGTACACTATGGTCTTCTTTTAGTCATCATTCAAATCAGTGTTATTATTTTAGGTTCTGAAAACTTTGAAGTCGTCGATTGATGGTAGAGCAGTTGCGTAGTCGTGGAATTATCGAGAGGGCCCGTTCACATTCCTTGACAAGAACATCATCTTCGTCATCGAATTCTGATGTAGCTCGATTAATACGATTGCCAGCAGCATCAGCAGGTAATGTATATTTTAATGAAAAGCGAGTTTGTTTACTTTTACGGGTATTGCTGTTTTCAATTTAAATGATAAATGATTCCTTTCAGAATCCGACGAAGAATTAAGAAAGTCGCATGGCTGCGGAATTCCTTAGAGCCGTAGCACCTAGTGGAAGAGAAGTGGGTGGCCACAGCGGCATTGATTATGTTTTGGTTAATTAGAATAAAGTTATTTCAGGAAAATATCAAATTTTATTTATTATGTCCACCTATCTGCAAATGAAGATTTCGAACAATTTTTCACTATTACTTATCTGAACAATTTTAAAAAACAATAAAGTTTTGAATTACATTAGTTATTAGAGCTTCGTATAATAAGAAGAAAGTTGATCGAAATCATCAATATGTAAAAGTAATTTAATATATAAAATTGTAATTAATATCTTTTATTTAAATTCATTGAGGTGTGATATAATTTCTAGTATTCTGTTTAATAGTAATTAGTAACGTTGCTATACTTATACCGCTAAATTTAAATACCCAAAAAAACTTTGAGGAGAATCTGCACATGAATATGAACATTGAACAAATTTAATTATAGGACCGACTCTAAAAGCACAAATGTTAAGTAAAAAACATGATTGCTTTTCGCGCTTTTTGGAGTCGGTTCCATAGTTAAACTTGTTCATATTCATGTGTAGATTCTCCTCCAGAAGTTTTTTTGGGTATTTAAATTTAACGGTATAAGTATAGCAACGTTTCTAATTACTATTAAACAGAATACTAGAAATTATATCACACCTCAATGAATTTCAATAAAAGATATTAATTACAAGTCAAAATTTTAATAGGGCCTATAAAAAAATACTGGTTATAACATCACTGCTTTATTATTTCCACACATTAAATTGTGAATCCTAGTCACAAGATTCTTAAGACAAGTAACAAGAGTAGTAAAACCCAAGAAAAAAAGTACTAAGAATAAAAAATATACTACGTGTAACCAATATTTATGTTATTGGCCTTAATAAAAACATATTAACAGAAAGTATGTTGGATTACTTGCACTTCAATAAACTTTACTCGTTATTAGTAAACAGGCATTTTTATTCCAACTAAACTTGGATTTTTGGCGTCAGTAAATGCAATAAGTAAAACTCGTTTGTAGCCGTTAGAGAACTTTAATTGTCCTAGGATTTATATGAATTTTATTAGTTATTAATATTTTTTAATGAATTTTTTTCTCAGTGTAATTAATTGTATCTAATGTATTTATCAATTATAGGTGTACACAACATTCGCATTAATAACACTTATACAATGAAACATAAACGAAAGAAAAACATAATCAATAAATCTATAAATAATATACAATTGTAATAGTTGAGCAAATGGGTGATTGTGAAAAATGATGTTGAATATTATTCTATATGCAATAATAATATGTATCTTTAATAAAGTAGGTATAATGTTGTCTATTTTATAAAACATAGGTAGACATTTGATCATAGTCCTACTTGATGGAAATCGGCGACGCGGTCTATAGGGGTACCAAAATCACGTCTACCTAGAAGATGCATATTAATTCATCTCTAAGGTCCCCATATTGTATAGTTATGAATAGACAGAATAGTTTTGTAGGCGGGAGTAAACTTAAATAATAAAAAGAAACAACTTTTCAACTTTTTAAAATACAATATACACTGGCTTATTATAGACCTAGTGTATTCATCAAAGATACATAGACTAATCAATGACGAACAACCCTCGAAGGTAACATTAATGATTCAATTCGCGGCTCCGAATACATTATGTTTACAAAACACTGTCGTACCGTGATTATAGTCTGATGTCGAGTTACTCTGTACATGTTGACCAAATTGAGTTGTAATGTTTAGCATTAGAATAAATATTTAATTAAACACTGTAACACAATATAAGTTAACATCTAATGTATCTTCGAAGAGACAAGTAAAGTAATATTATATTTTATTTTTTTGTGGTCAAGCAACGAATAAATGAATTTTGAATTTTTAAATTTAAATATTTAAAACAACGATTAAATCCAACAACATAAAACAATTAAATCGTAAACACAGTTAGATAATAAACTATCCCGAGAGATAATTGTGATCCGTAACATATTTTAAGGCTTTAATATATTGTTATCCTTACACAGTGTAATGGGGAGTCGATAGGATGTAAGTTGGGCTTCAATTAAATACAAACGGCAAACGAAATGGTTAAAAATTCCAGAGGCTCCAACCTCTTCGATGTTCGAAAGTGTCCCTCTGGCGTGTCTCCACGGACTAGGCTCTGTTGTAGCACGTAGAGCCGTGAGTCAAAGTCATAGTTGAGACCTGCCACATATCCTACGTCCATGACGTCCATGACACATCAAGGAACTCATGCTTCGTTTCGTTTAACGACCATACTAATGCCTCCGACATATATGTGTAAATGTTCATAAAAATAGAAGTCTAAAACTTGTTCGTGTCATTGAAACAATTTCCCAGTCGATTTATACACTTTATTTTAACATGTATAAGTTGTATTAATATCTATAAATTTCCAATTAGGTATATTCCATAGTTATCTTGTCACCAATGCAACTTCACCTAGCTTCCGTAAAGCATATATAACCTCTAGGGTGTAATATTTCACTGTATTGCCCGGTTATTAGTAAAGCATACAGTACCAAGCATGTTTTGTCCATAGAGCCACATAAATCACGGTATAAAGCAGGGAATACCACTTTGCCACACATGGTCAGCCTTATAAATGGTCCGACTTCGATCCTACCTTGCTAAGCTGGCGTGAGATAGCAGCCATTTAGTTTTGCGGTCACTGCTTCTAACATTCGTGAGAAATGTAACGCTTATTTTTTTGATATTTACTGCGAAATGTCGTTATAAAAGTATTAAGAAGAAACATAATTTTGTTACTAACTAGCTGTCACGGCAAAGGTTAGCTAGGGCATCCATAACACTAAGAGATAATAATATTATGAAAAACTGATTCTGTCTTATTCACACAATGAATGTACGCTAAACGTACTCGGTCAAGCCGTTCAAAAGGAGTACCTATGGCAATTAACACTGTGACACGAGAATTTTATTTACAAATGATAATTGTAGAATATTTCTATATTTTTAATGAAATGTATTTAATAACATATACGCCTTTTACGATAACATGTTAATAGCAGCGCTTATTAGCTTTCATTAATTAAATATATGTTAGCATAATATAGGTATTGTATGTGTAAAATTTACATATTTATGTAAAGTGTATTCATGAGTTACACCTGTTTTCTTCGAGCTTGATATTTTCTATAGCGAAAGCACACATAAATTAGTGTCTATAAAATCTAGTAAATAAATAATAAGTGATAAATAAATAAATACAACCCTGTAAAATAACTATACTATTTATAACTCGTAATAACCGAAGTCAAGTTACCAATTAGATTTTAATATAAAAATAAATACAATATATCATACAATATATTATACCAAACCACACACACACACACACACACACAAAATATCCCAACACTTCCTTCAAAATACATACGAAGAAACTAACAAAAAAGTATGACGTGGTTCAGCATAATTTAACCAGCTTCCGTACCAAACGAGCAACAAGGCAAAGTGTCATTAGCTTTGTATTTTTATCTCCCGCGGGCAACAGTGGCGCAACTTGCATCCGTCTTGTTAGAGGAAAATCTATCGCTATTAAGTTCCGTAGCATTTATTAGTGTAGCTTGTTAATTTTGCCCTAGAATATCTCGTCGGACTGTTTGGAAAATTGTGCCAGTAAAATTGTTGGAAATTGTAAAAGATTCGAGTTGCTTTGTGCAGTTTTGTATTGTAGCACTGTTTGTTAAGTAGGTCTGAGAGAAGTTCGATATTAGTAACACATATTATGTAGTTTATACTGCCGTAATAAAAACATATTATATTAGTAGGTATATGTATAATACATGATTTGTTTGATGTTTGTCATTGTCTGTGCCTTAACTGGCTTTAGGCTAATTTTGTCGAAAAAAATATTCGTTCCATTGATAACGCATACTTTCATATTTTCCAATTTGGTACGTTAACCAAATCTGGGGCAGCCTATGTAAAAATCCTTTGAAGAGTAAGTATAACAGAATGAAAAAGCGTTTTACTTTACTGGTCACTGAAAATAAATGAAATCCCTCTTAAATTATTATCTTTACACAAAGCAGTTCTTACAAACTTAAATGAATAGGTACAAGTACAACCCAACAAAACTTAACCTCGCACTTTATCCTAATGATGTTTTATTTTGCACTTCTCTAGATGTAAACCAGGAATTAATTTAAAGACGAGAACTTAACTTTGTTAGCGTCCTTAGTATGGAGTAAGTGATAAGTGAGAGCGGACTAAATGCACAATATAGAGATACAACGAGTAAGGAAACTTCATACAACACGTTCGAAATGGCTTACGCACACAAGCAAGCGTGTTTACGACAATTGACAGATATAAGAATACCCACGATTAATAAGAATACCCACGAATATCATCACGATGAGACCAACAGGATCGGAGCCACGCGGCTGAAACCGCGGGGCGCAGCTAGTGTATTTATAAACGTAAACTGTTTACTTATTATAAATGAATTTATAAAAATATCATTTGCCTTTTATTGAAGAATATTTAAACACAATTGGCGGTTTACACGTGTACACAGGAAATACAAACTTTATTTTATAATATCTCATGAAAAGTAAAGATAAATATTTATTTAAACGTCCGCGTCGCGCACTGATTATCGAGTTTCCCTCTTAAACCAATACTTTCTGAATATTATCACGAGAAGGAAAACGTTTAATATAAGATTTTCCTTACCACTTTGTGGTGCCGCTTCTGTGTGTGTATATCGATATAATCTTATTAGCGAATTCCAGAAAATCTTTCTTTACGTAAAAACAGTAGAACGTGTTTGCTATTGATTTTTTTTAATTAAATTCTTAAAATCGAGTAAACAATTATTTAAGAATTTTATATAAAAAATTTGGAAAGTATGAACGGTGAAGAAACTCGGTAAACGTAATAAGTTATGGTGTCAACGGAAATTGGAACTCATTTTTGGAAAACTAACTTAAAAAAAAACGACATTCTCATTACCTACACATTTCTTATTTATGTATTACCACGTATTACTACAAGTATAGATCATATTATTATCTATTAACTATTGTATAACATCCATATGGTAAACCAATTTTGATGAGAATGCATCTGAGTCTATATTTTGACGATACCAAAGCGCTTCTAAACGAAGTCGTAGTTGAATAAGTAAATGTTTGAGTTTGAGTTTAAGTAAATATAAAACGTCCATGGTTTGTACCTTGCACCTCTTGTAAAACTATCGTCATTAAGAAGCTGGGGACTGTTTTTGATATGATTTATGTTTTTATGTATATAGTGGTGTGTGCACATTTGCCGGGTTTTTTATTTGACATGTAGAAAAAAAAATGTTTAAGTGGGAGTCGAACTCGAGATTGAGCATTCCATACCTATTTATAAGCTAAAGGGCAAATAAAAAAAATTAAAAACCCATCCAATTTATGACTGTTCCAGCCGTTGGTTAATTAACTTACTGGTTCCATCTTGAAAATACTGTATTCGTATATGATATACATGTTAAATAAGAATATTTCGTATAATATAATACATTTTATAAATCACATGTAGATCACACAGTATTGTAGTGAAGTATCTATTACGAATATTAAATACAATTTTGTATTTTATTGTACTTTTTAACCGACTTCAAAAAAAGGAGGAGGTTATCATTAACAGACTTCAAAAAAAAGGAGGACGTTATCATCAATTCGGCTGGTATATTTTTTTTTATGTATGTACACCGATTAATCCGAGGTTTCTTAACCGATTTACGTGATTCTTTTTTTGTTCGATGCGGGATCGTGTCGAATTGGTCCCATAAAAATTTTATTCGGATAGGCCCAGTAGTTTTTATTTTATGAGCATTTTTGTCTGTACTCGATGACTTACTCGTGAACTTTGATTCACTTCCCGGTAACCAATTGAGCTGAAATTTTGTATACGTATGTAAATTGGATAGCGATGAAACATTATCATGACATAGAGCTGATTTGATGATGGAATCGGAAGGTGGCCATAGGAACTCAGTAATATATTGACTCTACTTTATCGAGATTGGGCTCGTTTGATTCGTGTTGAAAAATACACTAAAAAGTATTAAATAAAAATAACTGCGTTAAAAACAACCGACTTCAACCCTTTTTAGTAAATAGCATAATGTAGTAATTAATAATATCAAATCTTTTTTATTTTTTACTTTTCCGTTTTTGAAGTTGGTTGTTTTTAACGCAGTTATTTTTATTTATTAGTATTATTTTTGTGGTAAATATAACATAATATCGTACAAGAAATTAGCGAACAATGTTACAGCGTAATGTGTAAACAGTTTTATAGATGCCGAATACGTAAGAATTGCAACATCATTTCCCTTCTGTTTAATACAACTTGAAGTTAAATTAACTTGTTCGATACAAGAGTGTTGTGCAATATGAAAGCATTGTTTTAGTAGCAATGCTGTGAATCATTCATTTTATCATATAGGTACTAGTAACTTGCCCCAGTTTTGTTTGAATTTAAAACACTAAATATGTAGTGAGCTTACATTATGTTCTGTTAACACAGCTTTTAAACTGAATTTAACTTATTTTTATTATTAGCTAGCGGTCCGCCCCGGCTTCGCCCGTGGTACATATTTACATTTTCTCTACATAAGAACCATCCTCGTACTTCAAGGAATATAATAAAAAAAAGAATTATCGAAATCGGTCCACCCGTTCACGCGTGATGCCGTGACCAAGGAAAACGGGTTTCATTTTTATATAATAGATGATCTTTATTAATAAGTTCAATATTTACTTATGAAAATATAAACATTGAATGCATAATAAAACAGTATAAAAATATTTAATTATTGACGCGAAACTTTACATAATAATTTGATTCCATTTTCATTAAGGGTGGTATTACACACCGAAATTTTCTTTAGCCGTGATTATAAATTCACAATTAACAAATTACTATACAAACATTCACCCCTTGTTTAAACTTTAAGGGGATCAATTCTAAGACACCCTTTGCACACCCTTAAACAATATTCGAATCTCATATCTTATGGATTTAATTGTTCAGTCTTTAAGTAGTAAAGTCCAATATGAAATATTCATATTAAATTGTTTAACAAAAAAATGCATACAGTAAATTAAATAAATAAACGCAAACGATATTGCAATTCAATAATTAAGAATCGATTTAGTTATAAGAATAACATTAAAGAGCGATAAATTTATAGTCACTGCTTCCGAAATTTACATTCTACACGTATTATTATCTGACTGGCTTTGATTTAAATTATTTATATACAATCATTCGAAATTTATATGATACTAGATTTCCGCCCGCGTCTACGCCCGCGTTTTCAAAGGAAAACACGCATAGTTCCCGTTCCCGTGGGATTTCCGGGATAAATTTAATAAAACCTATGTGTTAATCCAAGTTATCCTCTATATGTGTGCTAAATTTCATTGTAATCGGTTCAGTAGTATTTGCGTGAAAGAGTAACAAACACACACACACACATCCTCACAAACTTTCGCAATAGTAGGACTTAATAAAGGACACTTTCACATACAATTATTCAAACAATTCAATGCGTAAACACAACTAAAATACCCATTTCCTTTATGAAAGAATGGTCTATTAACCGGTCTATAAGAATTGTTGGCTCGTATTGGTAATAAACTAAAACTCCGCAAATCTAATACTTATCTGTATTCCACATGTTTCCTGCTGGTGCCTCAATGGACCAACTCCAACGGTTATAATGTATTTCTAATACAATATATTTTCCGGATTCTATCTTCCTTGTATTTTCAGAGGAAATTTTCAATTGAATCATTGACTGCGATGCTGGGAAATATTGTACACGAATATCAATTTTTGAAGTTAAAAATTGTTATGGATTACGTATAGTGATTTTATTTCAAATAAAACGTTAGAATGCATTTTTATTTCCCATTTATATTTAATAAGAATATGAATAAATAAATAATAATAAATAAATTTATAAACTATAGATGGACCTTCAATGTTTTACGGCAAGTTCGCCTTTATTTCGTTCAAATAGATCCCCTCCACTTCAAGGTGAGCGCTAAACTTACGTGCCGTGAGTCATACCACTACTATCATTACTTATCTTCATAATATAGGTACGCAATTGTAAATAACTTAATTTAATTTAATACATTTCAATTCAATATAACATAATGTTTATAGATAGTCAGTTGTTATACAGCCTGATTACAAATTTAATAATGATTAATGACATTTATAAGCGCGCGAACCGCGACTCTTCCACAGATTAAACACAACTGCTGTTATCAGCACAGATAATGAAATATATTCATTGACAGCATCATTTTTACCACAAATTGAAACAACCAAACAGATCTGGATGCAAACACCCAGTTTTGTAACCGCACTCTACCGATTTGAATTTTGATTCCGTTTTGCAAAGTTTCCCTAATTTAATGAATTCGGAGTACCGGTCCAATTTACTTGAACAAAATCAATTCTGGGATATAAATATTCAGTAAGTATTCGATGATATTACTTTTTGTTTTCGGGCATCGTTTATTGATTTATCTTTTGTGGTTTTTATCAGTGCAATTTGCATT
>CAJQZM010036607.1:0-33997 GCA_907164665.1 Colias nastes
AGATAAAAATAAAAAACCAAAAACTTGGTTTTTTTAATTTTTCACCTAAATTTTGAGGTTATGTGAAAAAATTGTAAATACAAAAGTTGTAGATCCTTTTATTACCTACAACTTTGCCACTGAACTTTTTTCCGTAGGACTTGTAGTTTTGTCGGAAATCGAGAGAGACCATTTTTTTCTCTTAAAAGCTCCCCCCTCCCACTTCCCGAACTCGGATTGACCGTAATTTATTTTTCCTTTTATTTTCATCATATTCCCCTCCTTTTCTAATGGGTTTCATCCGACTGCGATTTTTTTGCACTTTTTATTATTTTTAAAGGGATCTACCCCAGTGTATATTGGCTATTAATAATGAAATACCGAAGTGAATTGATGTTAAGACATTTGTTATCTACTTTTCTTGTAAAAGCAATAATCAATTGTTTGATTATTTTGATCTCGAAAATAATCTGTTTATGGCTTTATTCTTTTTTTAGTAACGCCGTTTCAAAAATATTAAATTGTTAAACTTATTGTTAAATGATACGATTACTATTAAGTAATCAAATATAATTTATTAGTAAATTCTAATCCAATTGAAAATCATTAAAGACTGATTAAGAAAATTAACTATTTCCAACAAAACTTCAATACAAATGTGTTGGGCACTTGAGACAAAGACGTGCTTTTGAAGTGAGGAAAATGAAGTAAATTCATTAATTTGTTTGTACGTGAAAATTAACAAGTGACAACTTTACGCAAGTTTCTGAATTATTAATATTTAGGTTGTTATGCGGTTGTTAATTTAATATGTAATAATAGTCAAGATGTGTCATCTTTGAATTTGTAGTGCATTTTGCACGACCATGATGCGAAGCATCAGAGAGTGCTTTACGATCGAAAAATTTTTTTCGCCTCATTTTTGCAGCTATTCTTATTATTATAGCCTTGTTAGTTCACGGAATCAAGATATTTTGCATACTATTGTCGAGATAATTTAATGGAGATTAATCCCATACTTTTTAAAAATTGATTTACTTCAATAGAATTGGAAAAAAACACCGAAATAGGTCAAAAAATTTTCCTGTCCGTCATGTGTGAAACCTGAAAACACTATAACTTGTGAAAAATCCATCATTTGAGTTAAATTTTTTTTTTAAATATTCTAATTGACGATTGTAGGTCACTGAATGCGAATGATTAATTAATTCAGTGTCGTTTAATTGCAATTAATAAAAAACGAAAACTACAAGACTGTATATCTATATATATATATATTTTTTTTTTTTTTTTTTTTATATTTCATAATTAAATGAGCATTATGAGTCGTGCACTTTTGGATTTTCCAAATTTTTTTTATAATTCCTCTTATAATGTCTTCAATCTAATTTTTTTTAAAGATTATGATCATCCTATAAAAACAAATCATATTTTTCAACATTTTTATCAATACTATCGTATGAATTAATTACAACTCTTAGAATATTTATTTATTAACATAGTACCTAACCCCGATATATTATGTTAGTAGGTAAGTTATGAGAGGTCTGCTGGCTGCAGTATTCTTCTGAAAAATGTTATTTAACCTCCATGATAAAAACACTAGTAACACAGGCTAATAAATATATTCAACAATCGTTGTTTGCAAAACTTTGAGTTTGAGAATTAATTAAGCTATCATCAAATTATATATTTAGTTCAAAAACAACAACAATTTAATAACAAATTTCTGTTATGAACCTAGCTTATTTATAGATCAGTTTTTAGTTGTACCTAGACAAGAACTTTTAATTTAGCTTGAATAAAAACATAGGTGTTCACCGACATATTTTTTATATGCGTTCGCAGTTATCTATAAAACTCGTCTTGTCTATTTTGGTCAAAGATTGTTGTTTTATGTACATCGCAAATTTAGTAGCACTTGTATTATCCTAAATATCCTGGTACCTATACCACCAATATTTTTATGAGTGGAGTATTTTTTTCTTTATAAATATATGTATTGTATTTTCTGTGTAATGTTTGTGTTCGGTATATGCTTATCAACATCATACATACAATATAAAAAATACCTATAATATGGCTAAAACAAGCTTTTATACAAGCAATTGATGATCATTATAACAACAATTTACCAATGCCTACGAAAGAACTTACATTCTAAGTAACTGCAATATAGAATAAACGTATTTTTTATCCATTATCTGTCTTTCTGATATTGTAGGTCTAAAACAAAAAATTGTTAATGTGTAAATTAATCTAAGAATATAAACAAAATTAATTAAAACTAATAAAATACTTGTTTGTTATCAATTTATCAAAAGTAAACAATTTATTGTACTGTGTGGGTTGATACGTTGTTTTCTCTGTACCAAATTAGGCCTTAAAACTATAAAAATTCAAATATATCAGTGGTGTATCTAAAGCGCGTCACACACGGTGAAGATACTATAATATTTTATGTTAAGATTCTCTAATATAAAATATTACAGTATCTTAAGGTATCCGGTATCAGCGTTCTGACGTTCCGAAATTTTGTGTCAGTGTTTCGGGTCATTTGTAACAGGATGGCGGTTCTACAGGGGTCTTAGTACGCAATGACAAAAAGAAAAATGACACAAAATTTCGGGTCATTTGTAACAGGATGGCGGTTCTACAGGGGTCTTAGTACCGGCGTGAGACGTGTTCCGCTCACGCCGCTCCATGAGGGTAGAGCTGGCAGGCTCTTAGCTTGTTTGGGCCCGGCGACGGGCTGCCGCTGATGGGGTCACGGAGGAATTCTACCAATACCCGTGGCCCTCTCGTTGATGCGGCTTGACGGAACACAGTGGGGTTTTGGTCGGTAGGAATCCGACATAACCCACGGCCCCTCCCCCGGAGGCCGTGGGTATCTATGCAAGATTTCCCCACTAAAAAAAAAAAAAAAAAAAAAAGGGGTCTTAGTACGCAATGACAAAAAGAAAAATGATGGTCAGAACGCTGATACCGGATACCTTAAGATACTGTAATATTTTATATTAGAGAATCTTAACATAAAATATTATAGTATCTTCACCGTGTGTGACGCGCTTTACACGTTTTTTTTAATCGAAAGATATGTATGTACTGTCGTTAAGAAAAATTAAAAGTAAGATATCGGAATAATTTATAAAAAAAGCGAATCACACGTTTAGTAGGTACTTATTTTTCTCACAGTCATTTATATGATTTTCACATTATAAATTATAATATTCGACATTATTTTAAATAGCTCCGTTTGTATATAGGTACCTATCGTCAAAAGTAAACCTTCAGAAGCGCTCGACCAATTCAGCTAATTTTTTAACACTTGTTAAGGCACACAGAAGGTCTCTTACAAAGACAAAATATGTAAAAGGAGCAGGGCAGAACAACGTTTGCCGAGACATCCAGTTTAACAAAATGCACGAGTTGATGCGGCAAGCATTCTTTCTACAATCCGGAAATTTACTATAATAATGATAATCAAGATCCTTAATTACCTTGATAATCGCCAGTACTCATTACACACGTGATAAACATACATAAATTAGAGCAATCACACCTGACTTTATTGTTTTTACACGTGTTTTAACATAAATCATAATATAATAAGCGTTGTTTATGTAATCAACATAATTACAGTAGATCCGATGACCTGCCGAGAGAATACGAAGAACTGACAATTTGTTATAATAACATCGTTAAAATACAATTTAAATAATACTTTACTATTAAAAATGTGGTGTTACCTACTCTCTTACAGTTTGAACATACTTTTCCCTGTTTTATAAATCATATAGAGTTTCTGGTTAAAGATATTTAACCGTATAATAATCCTGTTTATATTAGAAACCCAAAAGTTGTTTATTAATATAGACCCTCCATGAAACTTTAATTTTAAAACACATAAAATGTTTTTAAGAAATTTATTTATCCCGAGTAGGTAGTTAACGGCGTATTACCCGTGGTCCCCCCGCTATGACCCACTGGTGGGTCTACGGGTAATATTTTTCCCCATGGACCCACTGCTATAGAATGATATGACAGTGGGTCTACGGGCACTTGAATTAAAAGTAATGTTTACCCGTGGTCCCCCGCTGCCATGCTTTGACCAGTAAAGAGACAGGATTATTATAATATCTGCACTGCACTTCCCAGTTTATGTCCTGCTTAATTATTTCGAATTATCCATTGGTTCCGGATAGTTTAGGTTACAGATAGTAAAAAAAAAAAATTGGTTTTTGTAATATTATTATTTACCCGACTGCGACAGAAGAAAGATTATGATTTTCTCGACTCTATCCTACTATTAGTAGGATATAGTCGAGAAATAGTTATAAATGCGAAAGTTTGTGAAGATGGATTTATATGTATGTGTAGGTGTGTATGTTTGTTACTCTTTCACGCAAATACTATTGAACCGATTACAATGAAATTTAGCACACATATAGAGGGCGACTTGGATTAAAACATGGGAGGTTTTTTTCCGGAAATCCCACGGGAACGGGAACTATGCTGGTTTTTTTTTTGAAAACGCGGGTGAAGCCGCGGGCGGAAAGCTAGTGTATGTATATTTCTTCGGCACGCCGCAAAACAAAAACAATGTCACAATTTTACGTAAGTGGTGGTGTGAGGTGTGTGTGCTTCAGATTTAAAAAATAAAGCAAAGTTAAGGATTTTTGGTGCCAAAATGTAATCTCAAAAAGAAAATAATGTTTACAAACTTCATTCAATGTGTGTGAGTAGGATATCAAAATAAATAATTTATAACGGTCATCGTCTCTATATCTCTATATGTAAAAATGAATCCCTATTTCTCCTGGTCACGGCATTACGCGCGTTCGGCTCGACCGTTTTCGATAATTCTTATTTTGTGTTCGTTATTGTCAGGACAAGGATCTTATTAAACAAAAACTCAAATAAAAAATAATTTTGCGCCAAAAAATAAGCAAATGCGAAAACATAACGGCCATATAAACTTAACGGGTTTGACAATTTGCGCGAATACAGGACAACCACTGTCGGGTCAGCTGGTTTCGTATATTTCGTATTTATAATATGTTTTATTGTAGTTAGGAATATAAATTTTCAGCTTTACAATATTAGTATAGATTTTAGTTAAATCTGATATCCGCAACCGAAACTAAGTGTTAATTCGAAATAATTATGCAGGATATACTTAAACCGGAAAGTGCAGATAGTATAATAATCCTGTCTCTATAATGGTCAAAGCATGGCAGCGGGGGACCACGGTTAAAAAGTACTTTTAATTCAAGTGCCCGTAGACCCACTGTCATATCATTCTATAGCAGTGGGTCCACGGGGAAAAAATATTACCCGTAGACCCACCAGTGGGTCATAGCGGGGGGACCACGGGTAATACGCCCCTATTACGTAGTAATCAGTTGGAGAGTTTTTCGTAGATTGTAATTAAGACAACACGTGTGCTGAAAAAAATTGTGTCTGTTTCTTCTATTTCTGTCCCAATTATGTTACAAAATTATATATCACTAGCTTTCCGCCCGCGGCTTCTCCCGCTTTATCTAAAACCTAATATAATATACCTTTACTAAAACTAAACACTGTCATAAGAATGAAGAGATAACTTATGGAACATATTTGTTGCCTTGTTACTACTTTTTATAAAACTTGATGAATTTAATTAAAAGCATTTGTATTGGTTTTTTATAGGTCTGTCCTTCAAAGGATACGAATTATGCGGTATGATTTATATCATACTAGCTTTCCACCCGCGGCTTCGCCCGCGCAGTCAAAGAAAAGCCCGTGTAGTTCCCGTTCCCGTGGGATTTCCGGGATAAAACCTATCCTATGTCCCGGGGTAAAAAGTAGCCTATGTCCTTTCTCGGGTATCAAAATATCTCTATACCAAATTTCATGCAAATTGGTTCAGTAGTTAAGGCGTGATTGAGTAACAGACAGACAGACAGAGTTACTTTCGCATTTATAATATTATATCATATAACCTAAGGGGAAAACTGATACCTCCCTTTTTTGCCGGCGCGCAAGCATTTTGTATTATATAATTCGTCATTAAACTCGTGTGTTGTTGTTTTATAAAATCAATTAATTAAGTAGCCTGGGCCCACTCTTGAACTATAAGTTCTGATCTGTATTTGTCATTCGTTCAAGAGTTTCATGTAGGTCAAGAAGCTTATATCTAATACACTGGAGATTTCGGTATGAACATTTGACGTGTAACAAGAAAATTGTTGTGTTTTATCACTTTCACACCTAACTTGGTATTGCCACTGTTAATACGAAGTTTTCCCAAGGCTACTATGTATGCTGTAATATTCTGTGCAAAAGGTTAGTTTTTGTACATGAGTTTGTTGATAAATTGCCAACAACGTCATTCAGAAGCATTGTTGGATGAGACAATTATTATTTATGCTAAATAAAATAAGTATCTGAACCAATTATTAAAAAGCGATACTCCCTGATTATGGGTAGTTACCATAATAAAATTGTAGCAACTCTCACTTTGACAATATGGCATAAGTGTCAAAAAAATTGCGTCGCTTCGAATATTTAAGTTAATATTGTTGCGTATTTAATAAATATTTTCCGAATATAAATAATGTATTGCATTGTGAAAAATTGCAGAAGTTTTTGGACACCAAATTCTGGCATAAAATTTCACAGGCAAGTGTATATTTACGCTATTTACAATATTCCTCAATACTCATGCATTTACCTGTTTAGAATCATTTTCATGGCAAAAATCGTCAATTTTATCATCATTTTAGTAATCAATCATGCTAAATATCTTCTATCTATCTTCTTTTCCTAATAATTTCATCATTTTTCAATAAACCAATTTAACAAGTAAGGTAACCATGATGACGAGTTTTTACGGATAGCGAAGAGAAAATATTGTAATAGTTAACAAAATTATGATGAACATTTAGAACACCATTTCAAAGATTTTTATACTAGTAATGAAACAACGCACGACATCGATATTGCACTCACATGTGGTTTTATGTTTGTTCTTCTTTAACATAGAAATTAATAGTTCTTTTAACTTACCAAATTTTTTTTGTTTTACTTATTTCAGCTTTCCAAAAATGAAATAAAAAGAAATAAATGGCTGTCCATAGTGCCTATCAAGGGTAAAATTTATCAACATGCCAGAATATGCAGTTTGCATTTTAAGCCTGAGGATTACGGTCCAGAAAAAAAATACCTTTTGAAAAGTGCTATACCTTTTTATTTACCACATTCTTGTTACTGCGTCTCAACTGTGGATAAAGTAATTTTAATTATATTATAATTAACCACCATGAAACCATTAGTAACCGTAAGTACAGCTCCTGAAAGACATACGAATTTCTGAGAACTGTAATATCGTTACCACACATCAACACTAGCGATGCAACTCTCCCTTTGGAATATTGAAAAGTTTTAGACTGAAGCTTGAGTAACCAAAACGATGTTTTAATGTATGTAGCACTCATTTTAATTAAAAAATCGTAGTATGAGATCAAAAGTTATCAAGCGTTATTTAAAACTATCATTCTCTACCAATTAAAATGGTATGTACCTATAAAGATGATAATTATTCATATAAGTTGACCAGTAATATTATAATATAAATACTGTTAAAAATATATGTCGTTATTATTTATAGACCATGATTTTTAGTTTTTTTTATTTCGAAAAATCCTGAATATACAAACCAGTGTGGTCACCCACAGAAAGAGACAAAAAACAACACTGACGTCATTCAAGGTTATATTTTCTTGTGACAAGTTAATGGTCATAGTGCAATCTCCAGTGTATAAGATATAAGCTTCTTGATGTAGGTATTGAATTATTTCTTTTAAAACGCCGAAGAATTAAATCATATAAGTTTATTATAAGTAAGATTATATAGAGCGATAACACATAATAAATTATCTAATACCTATACCTCTAATAGCATATAAACAACATAACCAAGTTGTTTTATGACGCAAATTCTTATACTCTGACATATTCGCGAAAGACGCATTAGTACCTATTGAGCTAGGTGGTGATTAAATATAATTATTTTATGTGATAAATGTTTATGTTTATAGCCATGATTGTATCTTCTCCCGGATTTCATTCTGCATCTTTAAAATATCAGGTTATAAAAGGTGTTAATGCAATTTAAAAGACATTGATTAATGGAATTTTAAATTGATAAAACTGATCCTTAATTACTCCGTTTAAGTGGTTATTTTACTGCATATTACAAATTCCTCTTAAAACCTTTTAAACAGGTAACCAAATAAAAAATGTTAATAAAGAATCTTGTGTCATTTAAGAATATTGGATGTAATAACGGAAAAATATTAAATTTGACACCACTTTATCAGCACTCGTGACGACTCATTTTTAAACTAAGATAAATATCCTCCTAATTCCATGAGATATATTACCTACCTAAAAAGTAGCCATTTAGAAAGGCATTGAGACTAAAAAAGTGTAATATTAGGAAAGCGTGCGTATCAACTGCTTGAAACTCTAATGACGACTCTAGGGAACAATTCTTGAAATATGTCAGAGGAGACTTGAGCTTGATTACAGTCGGAAGTAGTGAGGCAAACTTATATGATAATATCTGATTTATAAAACACTCAAAATATCATATATAAATTTAATAAAATGAAAACAGTGGCTAAGTCGCCAAGTGTAATAAAAGTATGAACTCTCAAGCAAATGAAACACTTTTACATTTTCATCTGATTTGTAGTAGTTACGAAATATTGGTTCGGAAAATAGTTCTACAGAAGAGTATATTTTAAGTTACTCCTTATATAAAATCTATAAAATATGAAAGCTATAAGTAATAAAATATTTCTAAAACCAAAAAAAAAATAATCTCAAAAAACTGTCATGTGGTTTATAAGCGAAAACATGCCATGGGTTTATAACTTTCAAATTTATGTAACAAAACTACCTATAGATTTTACGATTTCTAATCCATGGTGAAACTTAATTTACTAAACAGTCATAAATAAATTATATGTATTTTGGAAAAATAAACGTCCAAAATATACTACAGAATTCGCCAGTTACCTACGTAGGACCAAAAAACCGGAATAAATTATATCTAAGTAATCCTTTATCAGTCATCATACTTATTAAAACCTGTTTGACATACATACCTTTTGTAATAAATGATCCATTGAAATGTTACATTTTTTAGCCCTAACCTTGCATTTTTTAGAGGACGCAATTTTGTTTTTTTGATGTGTAGGGGGGGTCAGTGTGAAGCTAAAACCAAGTTTGTGGGGTCGCCACCCTTGTCCCACGGCCGCCATCTTGAAAATAGCGGTTGAAATGGTTTTTACGATATATCTCTTAAACTATTTAACTGATAAAAAAATATCGTAAACATTATTTGTTGCAAATTAAATTCTCTACAACTTTGGTGTAGTAACTTTTAGTCGTAGAACTATAAATAAAAAAGTAATAAGCGAAAATGTTCAGAAATAAGAGCCATTTATATTTTTCAATAAAACTTTTTTTTATCATTTTACGAAGAAATGATATCAGACCATTTTTGTAGATTGTTTTTCGAGGAACAACTTTTATGTACAACATTTTTTCATAACGTCAATAACTAAGGTTTTACAGCGCTCTGAAGTGAGTACTATTTTTCAGTACTCTTAACTATACATATATTGGCTATTGGCTCTTTTCTCATACTCCAGAACAATAGAAGCACACTGCAGAACATTTCAGACCTGCTTTTCGACGTAAAAAAAAGTCGCGCTTCCAGACTCTATACCTCCTGGGTGGTGGGGAAAAGATTCAATAATTAATTATTAGTGATATTGCAAAATTAATTATTAAAAATATTATAATAACAAAAAAAACCATTACTGATGACAAATTATTATAAGTACACACATAATATAAGTATACTGTATAGTTCAGAGTACTGAAAATTAGTACTCACTTCGGAGCGCTGTAAAACCTTAGCTATTTAATTAATGAAAAAATGTTGTATATAAAAGTTGTTCCTCGAAAAACAATCTACAAAAATGGTCAAATATCATTTCTACGTAAAATTATAAAAAAAAGTTTTATTGAGAAATATAAATATCTCTAATTTCTGAACATTTTCGCTTATAACTTTTTTATTTATAGTTCTACGACAAAAAGTTGCAGGATCAAAGTTGTAGAGTATTTAATTTGCAACAAATAATGTAAACAAATTTTTTTTATCAAATAAATAGTTTAAGAGATATTTCGTAAAAACCATATCAACCGCTATTTTCAATATGGCGGCCGTGGGACAAGGGTGGTGACCCCACAAACTTGGTGATAGCTTCACACTGACCACCCCTACACATCAAAAAAATAAAATTGCGTCCTCTAAAAAATGCAACCCCAAATGTAACTTTTCAATGGACCAAAAGTCATATTTAACAATTACAAACAACATTATTGAAATTGCTTGTAACAATGACGTAAACCGCACCTGCAAATGTTCATGCGAGAATGTCAGTTATAAATCGCTTACATCTCATTTTTATTATTGTTATTTTCAACTGACTTTTTAATAATTTATAATAGTCTTCAAGTACCTATGATGTATGTTCTGAAAGCTCTTTTAAGTATACTGATATGAAGTTTAAAGACAATTATTTAATACCTCTACTAATATAGTACTTTTTGCATTTTCTAGTCCCGTGGTTAAAAATTCAAGGGTTGTTTGATATCCCGTAGTGAAATATACCTCGAATGTTGTATAAAAGGATCACAGAGCACAGGAAATTAATTAATGAAACGGATATTAAATTCATTTTCATTACGCATTCATGTTCATGCCATTTCCCTGTTTTCCCTGCTTTTATTGTTTATTCTGTGGTTTAAATTTGAGTATTTGAAATTAGCATGTATAAACAGAAAAGGGGTTTCCATTAAAGAGGATTCCAATCTTTATTCGACGGTCTTTCTCTATATAAAACATACGGATAAATAAAACTTGTAGATCACTAAAACACAAACATGGTTGATACAACTAATTGACTACGACGCTACGTTTGTAGTATATTATGTACTACGCATGTAGTACCTACCTAGTGTTGTTTAACCGCTTGTGTTTTTATTTAGTGTAGCTCGTACTTATTTAATTTATTGTGGATTGTCATAAATCAAATCTTTTTATCACTATTAATTTGTGTATACGATATTGTACACTGTACTAGATATTCTTACCATATTATGAAAGGTAAGTACTTATTATATTTGTGATTTTTTAAAATCTGTGTAATTTTCATTTCTTTATATTATGCCTGCCATTTTATGCATTCTTTTAATATATTATACCTACCTACCCACCGTAGGTATAGTACCAAAAAACAGGGATTTTCTAAAAAAATACGTTCCACATATTTAAAATTGAATGGTAGAGCCAAATTGGGTAAGCCATACACTATAATGCTCGTATTACAATTCTTTAAACGCGTATTTACTATTTAATAACCTTAATTACGATAAATAATACGAGTATAATTTACTAGCGGGGTCATAAGGTGTAGAAATTAGTATTATTACAAACAATGGAGGAACTCAACGCATATTATTTTAACGCGCCATTAGAGCGGTTTAAATTAACATTCTTAATAATTGTTCAAGGATTTGATGATAAAATTCCAAGAGATAATTTATAGAACAAAGCACAGATAATATACAAATATAAACAATTATATACAAAGTAACTTGAATTGTACATATTATTTTCCTTTTACATAATATTTAGTAATGTTCTATGAATGCAGCTGCGCTTTCTGCGTTTTTGTTTTATTATTTCTTCAATTGTAAATATTTATTTTATTTCAATAGATTTCAATAAATATTTCCCCGAAATGGACCGATTTTTGTCCAACCACGGATCGCGATGATACATATATTGTTTATTTGTTATTACAATGGAAATTCATTGAATGAATATTTCATAGTGATTGAAAATGGCATATATTTTAACCTATCACAAAATTGCTTATTAGAAATGTTATAATTACTTAGTAGTAATGTACTATTACACAATGCTCCATTATTCAGTGTGAAATGCGATAACATACTGTTAATATTACCTAATACTCAAATACTGTTGATATTCTATGAAGACAATGTAATAGAGAGTAACATCAGATAATCTATCGATCAATCGACACTCATATTACATAAACATATAATATACACAAAATGTAATTCCGATTTATGCTAAAAATTAAATATAAAATTAAATATATCTTTGGGTGTTAGATAGCCCATTTATCGAGGAAGGTATGCCTTCCTCGATAAATTGTTCCTTATCAATGTTAAGACGCAAGAGCACGTGCCTATTAAAAAAAAACTTAGTTATTCAAGTGATATGAATAATTTATTAAAAAAAATACCGAATCTTGATTACATGACCGACCTTACTTATCGACCCTTGATCACATGGGTCGAAAAACGTAATCTCATTAAAATAACAGTAGGAAAGATTGTTCATACATGACATCACTATAGACTAAAAAGGCCTAAAAACCTATATCATTTAAAAGATTTTTAATCGTATGGTTAAATACACAATGAATATAGGTTTGATTTAGTACACGTAGCAAAATTCTTCCGTCACCGATATCATAAGAAAGAGTATAAATTAAATATCTTTTTGCGCCTCCATTTAAAACATTATAGTTTTGTACATCGCAAAAAATTAAAACGATAAGAACACCATTTGGAATTTGTGTAAAAAAATGCTGATAAAACTTGCAAATCATGCGTATAAGTCCTACCTATTTATAGGTAGTTAACAATTATTTCATCATTGCTTACGAACACTTTTGACACGTTGACTTACTTTAACAAATTTTCCAAACGGTTAACTTTTGTTTCTGATTAGGACCATTGCAATCGTTATAATCTCTTGAAGATAAATTATTTTCATTCCACTTTATAAGCACAGGACATAATTATTGTAAACTGTCAAGAAGAGACTTTGAACGGGAAATATAGTCAAGTTACATATTTTTCTATAAAATTCTAACTAGATCACAAGTTGATATAAATTTTACCCTTCCATAGAAACTACTGGATAAAATTATTTTTAAACTGTACACTAATAGAATTAAATTAAAAAATATATATTATACATTCAAAAAAATGTACCTGAATTAAAAGACTGCCCAAAATAGCCTTAAATAAAGTAGATAGGTTATTTTTGCTTGTAAAGAAACTTAATCAATAGAAGAAACGAGATGTGCATATACTATTTATAAATTCATAAGAAATTCATATTATGTGTTCACAAATTAATCTATAAATAACGAATCACACCCACGCTAATCTAAAACTTGTTCTCATATTAATACTGATGTTTCATTAGGAATTCACTAAAATAATAATAAAGAGATAGGGTTTTAAACGAC
This sequence comes from Colias nastes, assembly GCA_907164665.1. Taxonomy (NCBI): domain Eukaryota; kingdom Metazoa; phylum Arthropoda; class Insecta; order Lepidoptera; family Pieridae; genus Colias; species Colias nastes. The sequence goes on from CAJQZM010036607.1 coordinate 13,398, forward strand.
AGATCGGATATAAAATATTCTTTTACATTTATGAAGCTATTATTAGCTCTGATATTTAAGTATAATGAACTAGTACATAGTCAAAGACTTCAATGCAAAACAAAAATTAAATCTACCATGAAGAGTTCTCTACTGATTTTTAATAATCTGTTATAATGAGTATTTTATTTATTTATCGTTTATTGCTCTTATTTATGAGAAAATTAAAGAAAAATTACAAGTTAAACGCGATTTCTTCTATATAATAAAAACACTAATTAATAATTTGTTTGTTAGTACAGTATCGGGTATGTTTGTAACTTTCGTAACAAATAGCTGCAAACTTTTGTATGTATCCAAAGATATAGGCTCCTGAAACACAGCGAAAGCTGTATTAGGAGTATTGCCCATACAAAAAATATTGTAACATAAATTGGATCATAAGATATTTTTTACATAACATATCAAATAGTCAATTTATATAATTGCACCTGGCAACTATCAGGTTGACAATGACCTATGACCTCTGAAAACCGGCTCTGATACACCCTTTTAAGAGTCAAGAACATGTCATGGACGTCGTCTGCCGTTTACGTCTCGTTCTGATATTTAATTAAGATCTGTATCAAATTATCTATACTAATATTATAAAGAGGAAAAGTTTGTATGTATGTAATATGTATGTATGTATGGTTTTCACGCATAAACTACTGGACCGATTTTGATGAAATTTGGTACAGATAATCTTTAGACCCTGAGAAAGAACATAGGCTACCTTTTATTGCGAAATATGTACCACGGGCGAAGCCGGGGCGGATCGCTAGTAGCAGATAAAATGCATCTTTAGGAGTATCTATATTCGTATTTTTTTAAAGTATTGTTATCTTTTTTTTTTAACCTAAGATGTGTTGCTTTCCTTTTTTATGTTTCTGTGTACACTATCTTGTAATTGTATTTAACTATCTGCTTTTCTTTTTTTTTGGTTGCTTGGAAGAAATTGCTGTCAAGCAATAAAGCCGCCAATTGCTTCCTATAATATCCTGATTTTGTCAAACTTTGTGTGTGCAATAAAGAGTATATAAATAAATTAAAATGGCTTGTTTCCTATAACATGCACCATGTAAGTATAAGCATTTTCTTTACGTTTATTATTTTATCCTACCATGCGAGTGAAACCACGGGCAAAAGCCCTATGTAATAATATTATAGATTCATTCAAGTTCTTTAACAACTGAAAAGGAAATCATTTCGCAACGTTACCTTTTTATTTATAACTAGCGGTCTGCCCCGGCTTCGCCCGTGGTACATATTTACGTTTTCTCTACATAAGAACCAGCCTCGTACTTCAAGGAATATAATAAAAAAAGAATTATCGAAATCGGTTCAGCCGTTCACACGTGATGCCGTGACAACGCGAAACGGGTGCGGACCCGCCGCCTTTTTTTATAGCTCCCGCCGCGAAGCGCGTCGAACGCGGCAACTGATACACAAAAATAATCCTTATGCTATATGGCTGCATGATTCTGTATTCACGCGCGATGACTTATAGCGTATTTCATGTATAACTTTGGTGTTTCTACACCGATTTACATGATTCTTTTTTTATTGAATAGGTAATAATGTTAACTTTTTTTAATTAGGGATGAGTGAGAGTGTTGTAAACGTAAAAGTAGACAAATATAATCAGAAAGCTCCGAATTGCTAAGCTATTGAAGTTTCACGTGTTATTGTGAGTCAATTTTAAAAGATAGACATAATATGTATACTGTCTAGGAATTTATTTTTATATAATAATAATAATTTAAGAACATTTGTGTCGTACATGATTTCTATGTAGCTTTAACCAAAGGCTGCACACGCGACGGAAGCTTAAAAAATGGAGTAACTTCTCCCGTTTTCCCAATATTTCCCTTCACTGCTCTGCTCATATTGATCGTAGCGTAATAAAAAGTATACTATAACCTGCCCAGGAGTATGAAGAATAATTGTGCCAAATTTCGTTAAAATCCGTCGTGTAGTTTTTGTTTCTATAACGAATATACAGACAGACAGACAGACAGACAGACAGACAGACAGACAAAAATTTTACTGATTGCATTTTTGGCATCAGTAGCGATCCCTTATCACCCCTTCATAGTTTTTTTTTAAATATATTTCATGTACAGAATTGGCCTCTCTACAGATTTATTATAAGTATAGATAAAAAAGTAATAAACTTTAGGAGGTACCTTTATATTAAATTCCTTATTGGAACAAAAGAGACTAAACGATGTAAAATCAATCATGTAATATTTTTTCTTTCAAAATAATGATATCAATTATGTTCAACTTTATGAGATTTCGGCTCTGATAGAATCAGAATCAGTCATAATTTTTTATTAGTTTTAGTCTGGAAGACGACTTTTCAGTCATTTTGATTTATTATAAGTTTTTGTTATTTCTTACTGTTCGTTATTGTTCTGATTAAGAATATTGTTTTTCGATAACAACATAATATGTTATTTTAGACTTTAAACTGTTAAATTATGGATATTAAATTGATAACCTAAATTATGAGGTAGGTTTATACTTTGAGTAAAATACTAGATAACAAAATTACTAGATTTATCTATTCATTAAACTAAACAAAGAACAGGCGTGGGTTCGATATAATTCTAAAACATCATCAAATACTAATCCAAATATAGAGTTATCGTCAATATAATTAACATTTGCTATACAATAATTTATTACAATTTACTATTTCATTTTTGAGATGGAAAATCACTAAATATCTTATTAATGGAGTACAATAAAACAAACAAATAGCTAATATGTATTTTATTGGCTTAATAATTATTAACATAGATGATTATTTTTCCACGAACGATAGCTGTTGATTTGGCCCAGTTTCTCCCTTCGTCACCATGTACCGGTTAAGAGGAACTGTGGACAAAAGAAAAATAAAATAAGTAAAATAATTTTAAAATTATACTAGTGTTTTAGGGGATTTTCAGTTATTGCTTAGCGGGGACTTTTGTTATCGGGGACTTTAAATTATCAAATTATAATTCTTAATTAAATAATACTGTTATCTAATATTTGGAATGGATTTAAGTCATGCACGCTTATCATTTATATTTTCTATTTATATTTGTTAATAAATAATAATGTTAGAGTAATCTCTATTCAGTTCAACAACATTAGATTTTTAATATAAAGAGTACCACGTTGGTTAAAAATACAAACGAAATCGTAAAAATAATGCTATCACAATAATTACTAGACCAGTTTTATTTCATTCATAGATTCTATTCATAGATTCTAAGTTTACCTATTCATTTCCAATATTCTAGTTCCATTACCAAGGTTCATTGTCTGAGATTACTTAGACGAGGCATTTATTATTCTTTTTGTAATAGTTATCGATATCAATGCTACATTATAATGATATCGTTTGTTCCCTTAACAATTTGTGTTTCTATCTTCCATATTATTACAAGTAAGAGAGGTCAAACGATAGCTAGTTGCGTTCAATGATCATCATCATAAAACGAAGGACACGTAACATTGAACTCTAATAAACCGGACACAATGATAGCACTGATAACAGAGGAAGCATATCATTGCCATGGTTCGAGCTACCGGATACCAATAGGCAGGCCCACACAGAGCGAGCAGCCTAGCGAAGCAATTGCTGCGCGAAGCAGCTCGGTCTTTGTGGTCGTGTGTACCACCGATTTTTGAGCCATGTCTACACTGTATCAAGTAGAAATTAATTCGCGAGGATGCTCGCTCTGTGTAGACTCGCCTAATGAAAACAATAATGCACGTGTCTTGATGCTAATTGATAAATAATGTCAGCGGAAAATGTTGCTTGAACATGTGACTGAAGGGACAACATTTTTAACGATTAAGATACTTAATTCTTGTGCAACAATAATCTAAAACTGCCTTCAAATTGTCAGCACTAAACCAAATTTAAATGGACCATTGGCAGTCAAATAATTATCACCCTATCGAAAGTTAGGTAACAAACCCAAAAATTACAGTCGAATTGAGAAACTTCTTTTTTTGAAGGCGGTTGAAAAGACGATGGTAAACTAGGAATATAATCTTAAATTTCTTTTAATGTGTAACAATCAATCTAACAAATGTGTAATTTATTCGACGTTCAACCAAGATTCACGTGGTGTGATGTCTCGACTTAGAAGTTGACTCTATTGAAGACCTATTTTACACGTGGACTAAATCGCGTAGGTATACATAGCAACCAAATGTTACTACCTACATATATCAGAAAATAAACTTAATTCAGATAGCAACGTGCACCCTTTTAAGCCTCTTCATATGTGTGATCTTTAGACTTTTATAATGAATTCGATAAAATTTATTGAACAGTTTATTCGATTGATGCCTATTATTCATTATTGCTTAAGTTATTGATCAATGTATTATAAATTAAATAAATTAGCATTCAAGCTTATTCTATTTAAATTAAATAAAGGTTTCATTGATTTTGTGAATTTGGCTGGTTAATTGAAGAACAACGAAATAAAAGGTTGATCATAATTTCATAGAATTACTATAAGATACATAGAATTAGGTACTAGAAGAAAACTAAAGTCAAAGTATTCGTCTTATTGTGAATTACCTTCTCGCTAGCTATATACATAAGAACATTTACATTAAGGCAATACGATTCAAAGAAGAGCCTCGGGTTGTTTAAAAGCAATTTAAAAAAATGTTGTTTTAAATTCGAAATATCAAAGTAATTGTTCTTGACGAGGGTTATAATAGTTCCAACAATTTTTTCTATGTTCCTATTACTTTTGTAGCCTGTAGTTATTAAAATATTAGAAACAGTAGAGTCCAAACAAATTATTCAAAAACAAACATTTGTTTTTCCGCAGTATATCCCATGTTATTTATGAAAATGAAACGTAAAACAACGTAACAAAAACCATAACAAACTACTATTAGTTTACAAACTTTTGACCTTTTACTTTAACAAGTTTTATTATAATTTTATATTCATATATTGTTTCTATGCAGATGAAGGGAAATATGGAAATTATTAATATAGTATTGCGTTCTACATAAAAGCTATAAATCAGGTTGTAATTAGTATAATTACATACAATAATAGAGATTGTTGTTTACAGATCAAAACCAATTATTAACCGCAATTACTTCGGTATGTTACTGATTAATAGAAATATGTATCTAGTACAAATGCGGTTTCGATATTTATTTAATCATTATAAATTTATTCTTTTAGTTTACGGCCTACACAGTACACATCGGTCTAGTAAATATTGTTTTAGCACCAAAAAATAGGGTTTCACACCCATTATAACTTTTAATTCTTAATCACTTTTATTCATAAATTATTTATTTCTAATCTAATATGGGCAAGCAAAATAAGGTACCAACCTGCTTCGAAGCGAAGCGTATCAAAACTTTTCACAAAACACATAACAACACATTCCTTCACCGCTTCTCATTGTTGGAGTACACAGTGGATGAAGACGACACTGATGATGCACTACTGGTTGTCTTCGATAGATTTGTTTTCTTTCTAAAACTCAATCTACCCTCCCCGCGGATTAAACGGTCGAGCGTCTGCCTCAACGCGGAGTGTTTCCTTTCGAACGGATTTGTATACATTTTATTTATTTTGACGTGTGTTCTCTTTGAAAGCTCAGTTCAATCTGAATCGATCTGACACCGACTCACAATATATATTGACGCGATGACGCGGGCGCAGGTCAACATGTCGTCTACATACGTCACGCGTTTTTGCTCATTAACGATCGGTTTCAATACAAAAAGTTACATGTGGATTTTCTTTTATAAAACAAACTCACATTTTTGAATCCTGTTACGGATATTGATCAATGGAAGAATGTTCAATTTATTAATGATAATTCTGCTGGTTTTTCTCCGGTCTATAAAAGCCTATTTGTTAAATAATATATACCTACTTGCTCTATATAGAGTTATCGGTACTTTGTAATTTTTTAATAACCTTTGAGGGTTTTCCTCACCTAGAAATTGAATCATAGAAGTAGATAATTCATGGATTCGCTTACTTTTATTACATTTTTAATTTTTATTTTATAACCATGATTCACTAACATAACTCTTAGGCACGATAACGATAGGAAAGCTTTGTTAAGCTAACCTAACTTTGAAAGGTCTCATAAAAATTATCTATTAACTTTTTAGTATTCCGATAATCCGTACATTAGGTAATATATTATAATGAAATATAACAGTAGGGTTTATTAATAAATGTATGTATGAGCTAATTAGTTAATATTAGGATAGTTAGAGAGTTTTACAAAATGAACGCCCTCATTTTTACTTTTTAGATTAAAAGAAATCAAAGATGAAGATATAATCAGATACACTTTAAACATTTAAGTACACATAATATGACTATTTGTATGGAATTGTTCTCCGCCGGAAACCGAACCGAAAACCCCACGTTTGTAACCCTGACGCAGTTTAAATTAAATTGAATCATATGCGTACCTAGTGGTTATTATTAGATTTATTATCATGATTAAATAAGGACGTCGAACGGATTCGCACATTATCTTGGGATTGTATTATCATAATGCAATAAGTATAAATATTTTGTTTCAACAAGTAACATTCTGACGTACGACTTTAGTAATAAATTTACTACATATAAATGCATTATACAATTAATTAGACATGACTGAAATTAAATTTTCAATTCTTATTAAAAACAAACATAATATTATGATTAATATATTCTTCAACCATCAACAAAATATTGTGTTTTTCAAAATTCAATGTTCAAAAGTCCCCAGATTCGTCATTCGAATAATATACTCGAGACTGCCAAACTTTCTGGTTCAATGTAACTGTCTTAGGGCCGATTTTTCAATCCTTAGTTAAAACTTATTCATCGAATATCGTATTAAACAACCATTTTAAAAATGTGTTACTTGCCCACTTTTTGACAGTTTTTAGGTGACATCTGTTTATTATTGTGTAATACTTTATTGGACGGATAAGATTTAACCAAGGATTGAAAAATCAGCCCTTAAACAAACAATTTTTCACATTTTGAAAAGTAGGCCGTCATGTCGCTCATAAGTGCTGATTTACACAGGGTCAGTAACTGACTACAAATTCGAGGCAAATCAGTGCTGACCCGAAAAAAACCCTGTGTAAACAGATTTGAAGTCAGTACAGAGGCTTGAAGTCAATGTAAACAGTTAAAGTCAGTCAGACTTGTCTACTGACCCTGTGTAAATCAGCACTTACTTTAACATGTGGCTCTAATAAATTATCTTTTGTTAAACCCTTAAAGGTATTTTGGAAAAGATAAACATTATATAGAAGAACAAAAACAAACAACATTCAATCACAATTTACAATTATTCGTAACAACATAAAATAACTTGTAACTTCCACAATAATTAATGAATATTTACTTAGAGATTCCTTATTGAAACACAGCTTCATTTGTGCTGATTAGTTTCAAATAAGAACTTATTTATCTGCTGTAATAACGAATCTATTCTAAGAATATTTTTTATACTACGGACACAGGAAGTATACAGTTATAGTATTTGCGAAAAAATAATTCCATGCCTTGACCGTGAACGTGACGTGACCGGATAGACGTATGTTTGTAAATTCTAGGGATGTAACGATACCGATACCGATACCGATATATCGGCCGATATAATCGGCAAGCCGATATATCGGTATCGCCGATAATAAAACAACCGATACCGATATCAAACAATTCAAAAAACCGCGCCCAATGAACGATGCGGGAGGCCGCCCGCGCGTGCGCACTTTGTTTTCTGAAAAAACTCTACCAATAGTAAACTTTTATTAGGTACTGATTGTATGTGTATTACTTAAAGTTTAACTGACTTTGTAAAATAACAATCTATACTTATAATAAATCTGTAGAGAGGCTAATTCTGTACATGAAATATATTAAAAAAACACTATGAAGGGGTGATAAGGGATCGCTACTGATGCCAAAAATGCAATCAGTAAAATTTTTGTCTGTCTGTCTGTCTGTCTATATATTCGTTATAGAAACAAAAACTACACGACGGATTTTAACGAAATTTGGCACAATATTATTCTTCATACTCCTGGGCAGGTTATAGTATACTTTTTATTACGCTACGATCAATATGAGCAGAGCAGTGAAGGGAAATATTGGGAAAACGGGAGAATTTACTCCATTTTTTAAGCTTCCGTCGCGTGTGCAGCCTTAATTAAAGCTTAAAGCTACATAGAAATAATGTACGACACAAATGTTCTTAAATTATTATTATTAATATATAAAAATAAATTCCTAGACAGCATATGTCTATCTTTTAAAATTGACTCACAATAACACGTGAAACTTCAATAGCTTAGCAATTCGGAGCTTTCTGATTATATTTGTCTACTCTTACGTTTACAACACTCTCACTCATCCCTAATTAAAAAAAGTTAACATTATTACCTATTCAATAAAAAAAGAATCATGTAAATCGGTGTAGAAACACCAAAGTTATACATGAAATACGCTATAAGTCATCGCGCGTGAATCATGCCTTAAGGATTATTTTTGTGTAAGTATCAGTTGCCGCGTTCGACGCGCTTCGCGGTTATAATATACTAATATTTTAAAGAGGAAAGGTTTGTAATTATGTATGTATATATGGTTTTCACGCATAAACTACGGGACCGATTTCAAAAATTCTTTCACAATTAGAAAGCTTCACTGAGCAACATAGGCTAGGTTTTATCCAGGAAATCCCACGGGAACGGGAACTATGTGGGTTTTTCTTTGAAAACGCGGTCGAAGCCGCAGGCGGAAAGCTAGTACTAAAATAAATGGTTTTGTTGTTTTTTGATTTGGCATTTTTATTTAAAAGAATACGATTAACAGTTGAGTCTCTGTTAAATGTTGGTAACTTTTTATGCATAATTCACTATTTATTTTTATACCAAGCCATCGATATCGGTATCGGTATCGGTATCGCCGATACATTACTACAAATATCGGTATCGGTATCGTATCGGCAAAATCATGTATCGTTACATCCCTAGTAAATTCTATTACGAATAAAGTGAAGTCATTAATTCCGTAACATGTAAACATGTGTCGAAATAATAAAAAAAATATTTAACTAAACGATTGTAGATTAGATTAAACAATCAAACTTCAAAGTTATTTAAATGCGAGCGTAACCAGTTACATTAAATTTAATAATTACAAAAACAATTAACGTTCGTCACAGAACAAAACGACGTCAACATAACGTACAACTTTAATTACGCACAAAATTACTAGTTTCTTTTTAGTACCTTCATGAATGAATCAACGTAGTAAACAATAAAATACCCAAGAAACACACGTAGTATAGTTGTTGAACATCTTAAAGCGCAGACAAACAAATCAATCGAGTCTGTCTTCTCATAAAAAATATAATAACATGTTGACCAAAAATAGCGCGTCCGTCGTATGACGTCACGATACGTCTAAAGAAACAAATCGACTTTCCTAAACATGACACCAAAACTAAAGCCTTAATGAGCTTTAACTCTCTCATTGCGTCTTGAAAGCACCGTTATAACATATATGCGCTTCTTATGAAAAAAATTGACCAAGATAATATTTCTGAATGTCTCTTCATTAAGCTTTTGGTCATTTTCTTCGTGGTATCTTATGGATTGTTTCTTGAAGGCACTAAAAGTACGAATTGAGGACATCGTGCTAACATCGATTAAAAAGACTTTAAATTATTTTATAGTATACTTATTTTCAATATTAAAAAATAATTTGATTCTAAAAACAGTGATAATTTTGTTTATTATTTATATTATTTATTTTAGCCTTTGCTTAGGTTAATAAAAAAGTGGCATTAAAATATAATTACATTTATATCTCTATACTTTGGTAAAACTAACTTTACAAAAAGCTATATTTATCGTTTCGTTTTAATAAATACTTGCAATGACCTTTAATATTCATTAGTTTATCCCCAACATTTATTCATAATTCTTGTAGAAAAATGTAATACCTAGTTTACTTAAACGACGTTTGAAATTCTACGGTACACTGTACTGCTTGATTGCAATAATTCATTTATTTATTTATTTAAACATAATATTATTTGACTTTAATCAAATTCAATGAGAAAATCTGAGAGAAAAATTAAAAACGTATTAAAACAAAACAGAAGTAACAATTGCAGGCCTTTCAATGGTAGGAGGAAATTCCAGAAGCATCATGACTATTAATATTTTTTTTCTCGGAAATATGAATGCCCTGTCTAAATATTAAAACACACACAGTGGCAGTGACTTCATCAATGATTGATTCAATATTCGCCTAAACTATTTGGTAGAGTTAATAACAATTCAGAGCTTCTGAGAAAAAATAAAATGATACACTGTGCATTTTACAACATTTAAAGATATTTAATTATTTCGAAGTTTTTAAAAATTGGATTTACATAATAGGTAACTATACATAAACCATTCAAACGACATGGGTACAAAATACAATAATATTAAATTAATTTCATAATCTATAATATAAAAATGAATCCCAAAATGTGTTGGTAAGCGCATAACTTGAGAACGGCTGAACCGATTTCGTTAATTCTTTTTTTATTATATTCCTTGAAGTACGAGGATGGTTCTTATGTAGAGAAAACATAAACATGTACCACGGGCGAAGCCGGGGCGGACCGCTAGTTTGTTAATAAGTTTCTCATATACTAACACAAACAATAACCGTCTGAGCTTATATGTACCTTCTGATAAGCAATAAAATTGCACATACAATTTTCATGAGTCCATAAATAGATTTTATGTTAAATAGATTTATTTTGGTCCATCTAACACTTACCTACTAATTTATCTACTGACATAAGTAATATACTGTAGATTAATCTAGAACAATCTTCAATAGTTTGAAAGATATCTACGTACATGTTTCCATGAATGCAGGAAATGAAAATGGATTCCCAAATACGTGTCATAAAAATCTCCATCGAAAACACAAACTTTGACGCAATTTACAGTTTCGTGTTAATATTTTATCGAAGCAAATGTGAAAAACGTATTTGTTCGGATACTTTTGGTAACAGTTGGTTAGCTATTCGCGTAATATTTTCCTGTTTATTTGCGGTAGAAAACCCGTTATAATTAGTAACGACCTTCAAATCTGACGTGTTCACAAGCCCCCAAGACCACAGAGCAATATAAAAAGTATGGGTCTCACTATGGAGCATAGTTTAACCCTTATATAACACATGTTCCAACCGAAAAATATGTTTAAACTTCTAAAAAGGGTTCGACATTTGAAAAGTCATCTCTAAAACAATGATTACCAAATAAAACAGGGTGTTATAGCGACATATTTTAGTATACACGTTCAAAAGAGCGTATTTTAACCAACTTCAAAAAAAGGAGGAGGTTAATAATTCGGCCGGTAAATTTTTTTAAATCTCTTTGTAGTTCGACAGTGTACTAGAATCACCATCCTTCCTAACGAATCTTATCTGCGTTCCACATCAAAGTCAAATATTTGTTTATTCAAGTGACGTCTTTAAGCTTTTAAATGGTCATATTACATAGTCACCTATACATATACACACTACACACATAAATTCGACAAACCTGCATTTAACATACGGAAAAAACGAACATCACGATAAATTCTTAGAAACAACGACCGTTGCATACACTTAATATTATAATTAGGTTTTTTTTTGTTTGTTTGTATCAATTAAGTATCAAATAGGGACCTACTTACTGTAAAGTTCATTATACTTAGCCTTGCCATAAATATTGTTAAAAGGAAGTCTTTTTTTTCTATTGCATAAAATATTTAATTATAATGTGTGTTCATTTATTCATTTTATAACATTAAAAATACTTAACCCGCCAATATGAGTGCACTCTTATACTATTTATCGAATAAATACCAAAGAGAGATAACAGTTAAGCAATGCTTGAAGACCATCAAATATCTGGCTCTAAGCTGTTCTCTGAAAAATCCCGTTTATTTGAGCTTCAAAGAATCCCCTTAATCTGCATTTAGGCCGTCTTATGACTGAATATCTAAAAATGCAATTCGCCTTCCAAAGCTTTGAACTTTTCAATCGAAATACCAGTTTAAATCTCTAGCATAAACTGTAAAATTTGCAAATTGCATTTTTTTTTTTAATTTAATAAAAATGTGATAAGTTCGGAAAGTTTATCCTACACGATACAACGATTCATATAAATAACTTGAAAAAAAAAACTGAGAATTTTTTGAACTATTTTATAATCGTCGTCTTGTCTATAATTATTGTTTGTGGTATAACACGAGATTATAATATTCACAAATTATACAAAAAAAATGCATGCAGCATTGATATTGAAGAGGTTGTACATACTCTTGCCGTTGTATGCCGTTAGCATACACGCTACTCTTTACTTCAAGAAAAGCTCGCTGCATCGTACCGTTTCCTCACTTTTACAGTCATAAATGGATCCTACGTGCTTACAATATTAAATTTTTCCAAGCCGCATATTACGCTACCTGGATAAAGGTAACGAAACTAAAATACTACAGAAATGAACTTACTCTGAATAATATTGTCAAATATTATGATTATACGTATACCTTTTTTTTTTTTTTAAGTGGGGAAATCTTTCAAAGATACCCACGGCCCCCGGGGAAGGAGCCTTGGGTTATGTCGGATTCTTACCGACTAAAACCCCACTGTGTTCCGTCGAGCCGCTTTAATGATGGGGCCGCGGGTATTGGTTGGAATTCTTCCGCGACATGATTAAATACCTAATACTATTCAGTGTTACTTGATGTTAATGTGGTGTTTAGGGAATCCAATCCCGCAAACGCGGGATCCCGCTAATGCGGGATCCCGCACCTTTTTTGCGGGATCAAAAATGCGGGATTACTCATGCGGGATCCCGCACGTTCGCGGGATTGAAAAAAAGTAAGAAAAATAGGCTCAGACGATGATCGGAACTATTATCGGACGGAACGGAACGTAATCAATGTCAGTTCCAGTACTCTATGACTGGGGATTCCCCTACGGCGCACGGGGATTTAACTTTGCGCGTACTGAATGGGTGGCAGAGTCTAGAGCTGCTGTGCGTGTACCCACTCGAGATAATTCAACTGATTTGATATTGACACTTTTTGAATGTGGAGGGAATAGGGGGAAGTATTTGGAAGTTGTTTATACTGTCTTATGTAAAGTCAATTCCGCCTACAAGTGTGGAAGCCGCGCGTGCTTTTTCCGCCGCTGGCTATTTATGCAACAAGATAAGATCAAATCTAAAAGATGAAACGTTAGATACTTTATCATATCTTCGAAAGTATTTTCAAAAAAAAAAATAAGCTGACTTTAAATGCCTCTAAAACCAATGAATAGGTATGTTCTATTTCAAATAAAAATCTAAATATGAAACGTGAAATATTGTGAATATTGTATTGTCTTAAACATCATTATATTTAATTTATAATATAAGTGATAACTTTGCTTCATGTTGATAAGAATAATTAAAAATATTTGTGTGTATTTTCTTTCTTTAAATTACATGAAACAAAAATAATAATAATTAAAATCAATCCCGCAAATCCCGCGGGATCCGCGGGATTGATGATCTTAATCCCGCAGGCTTGCGGGATCGCGATTTTGATGCGGGATTGGATTCTCTAGTGGTGTTACTATACTATAAGAGTATAAGAGATGAATATACGAAATAATAACAATAAATGAAATTAGGTTCAAGGGCCAAGGGGTGTGGAAAATAGTTAATAAACACTAAAAAATCTGAGTCGTGGTATCTGACGGTCGCAGTTACAGAAAGTTCAAAAGTCCATACAATTCATGCAAAATCACTCAACTGACCACGTCATTCAAATAAACAAAAAACAACTACGGTGTTAATATCAAAACATTAACATCGTTATAATCCTGCATTAATTCGGTTATAAAACCAAATACCTATTCATCGAATTCCAATAGTTGTTTACAAACAACAAGTTTGTAAAGCGCATTTTAAACTGGAGACACGGCTCGAGACATGTTACAAACCTGTTGAACACAAAACTCAACCAAAACTGAGTCAATTCGTTGGTTAACTAAACACGGAAAGAACAAAACGTTTAATATTAACGATACTAACAATACAATAAAATTATAAAACCTTATGTAATATTTTAAGCCCAGCAATGACATTATATAATAAGATTTATCTGCTTTATTTTTGGAAAATCTCATTTATATGAATCGTTAGAACACGATACATTATTATACTCGTCAATTTAGATAAAAAATATCCTTATTAAGTTTGAACAACTTATTAGCGTGGAAACAAAAATTAAAGCGCACCGTGAATTATGATCCCAAAAATAAACTTAATACTTTATGCGATTTTTTGCTTAACATCAGGCAGAATAGCAGTCAAACGTATTAAGTATAAAAAACTTAAAAATCTAAAATTTCTGGTAAATTTACACCCTAGCAGGGTGTACATTTATTGCTATATATAGTAATTAAAAATTAAATAGGTACCTAATATGAATAAATTAACATTATCATGAAGTATCCTCATAATATATTCCATTGTTCAGCAAAAAAAAATTGACGAGAGTCAATGATCGTCTGATCTTTTCAACTTCTCGAAGTTTCTGCAAGGATTGATAGACACGTCCTTGACTTTGCTGGAAATAGCATCATTTTAGATTGGTATTTGTTTTATTTATTTTTTTAATTTTGTGAAAAGATGTGATTCGTTTTTCTTTATTTTGGAGACAGTGTATGAGTATGAAGTTTTTTTTTTTTACTTTCTTGAAAAATCTATTCGGCCAGTTTAACGGAATTTGACATACTTTTTACTATATTGTAGAAACAAAAAACCTATATGGTTTAAGTAGCGGTAGTTAGTGCAACTTAAAGTGTTGCTTTTAACATTATCTATTTCAATGAACTTCCGTAAAATCTATTAAATTCACTTATAAAGATTCTGTTATACTATAACATTTGTTGATAATAATTTAACAAATTTCTTCCGAAATCTGCCCTTAGAGCTGAATAGCGGGCATAAAGCGGGTATTACCCGACTTGTCTTTGGTTATAACGAGTTTTATGACTTCCAGTAATATCATGTCAAAACTCAAAAGGTGAATTGGAACTCCTTCGTGTGTAAGAAGCTTTAATGTGTGGAAGCTTTTATGCTGTTTGCATTCACATAAATTCTTGGCGGTTCTGCGACACAGTTTTCATACATCAGATTTTCATATATCATGCACATAGTTGTATTTTTAACACGCTTTTATTAGCCTCATGTGTATGTTTGTATGTAAACGACTTTTTTACTTTAGACTCGTTTTTGACCCACTTTACACGGAGAGATTTAATTCAAACTTTGTACACTTATCAATAAGTTTAAGCGTGTTTTTTTTTTTTTTGTTTAACTATATTATATACGATTACAGTAATATTTCAGCTTCTAACAATTACATAATATGTAAAGATAGTTATAATATAGTTAAAATAATTCAAATCAAAGGTAAAAACGTAGAACTGTGGTTGAACGAAATTTGGAACAAGTATGATGTTGATTATCTTCAACAAATTAAATTTTGAAGTAGAGAAGTGACAAAAATTTGTCTTCGTTTTGTGTTATATAACTAATATATTGTAGGTCAAGGCTATAAAATCTATTGATGCTCACTATCTTCATCCCTTAACATAATATACAAAGTCTATCAAAGAAAACACGTTTTGTTTTGTCTGGAACAAGCCATAAAAGTGGAACAAAATTCATATCTGAATACTATATACTAAAATTGATAACAAAATATAGATATATTTTGGTTTTATTATTCTTTTTTATGTGGATTATCCAACATAATTTGATGAGGTTACAGATTAATTCCAAACTGACATGACCCAAAATCAAAGCGACGCAAATAAGTACAAAAAATTTGTTTGTACCTACTCCAATGAAAATAAAAATATAAAGGTACTCGTTAGCTGTATGATGTCAAAGAAAGTTCAATGCACTGCAAACTTGTACATTTTTGGAGATAATTCAGTTGGTCTCAATAAATTCAGTAGGTATGTAATTTTCCATACAAATAGGACCATTATTCATTTTGATAATAACTGTTCGTGAAAGTTAACCTTAATTAAAAACAAACTTCGATGTTCTTTGTTATTTTAAATCTTCTAAGTAATATATTCATAGTTTAGATAAACAATACTTTGTAGACTTCTAGACGTGTAAACAAATATTGTTTCAGAGCAGAGTTGACTTCTTTCTTGGCATAGAATATAATATAAACTAACACGATTTGCTGGTCCCGTAGGGGAATGTTCCGTTATAACTTTCATAATGCATAAAACATGTTCTTACAAAAGAATCATCAATTCTCTATTCAGAAATATTTGATATGGTATCCATAGACGTATTAATACCATTTGATATCAAGGAGATATGAGTAATTTAAAAAATCCTTCTGATATAAGAAATGCGAAATTTTGAATGGGTCCTTTGCAATTGCGACAAAACGACTGAATAGATCTAGAAAAAGTCTGACAAATAAATATTTCATAGTCTAGATCGAACTAAACACTAGTTCCAACTGGACACAACCTCAATTAAGCTGCGGACTTAGCTGCATCCAAACCGGATCTTTCCATGCTAAACATAACAACCATTTGTTTGTAAATATTATCTTCTTTATGGTAAAGCAATAAGCATTCGATAAGGTATTGTCACAATATACAGATACATACAGTAAGGAAACTTCATACAAAATGTTCGAAATGGCTCCCCCCCCCATCAAGCGTGTTTACGAGGGTATTGAGGGGGATCGATAGTAGCGGGTGACACATCCACAGATTTTGAATGACAAAGATACATAGTATAGAAAAAAGTTTAAAGTGATGTCAATTCACATTAAATAAATATCGATTGTTTCAGTTTGTAGCCCTTTCAATAAATATATTTGTAAATACCGTATCTGACTACAAGTTAAAAAGAGACTATTTTTTAATTTCTATAGATATGGCAGCATGAGTTTTAAATTATGTTGACATATTTCCACCAAAATGATAGCTACAAATAGTCACTATTAGGAGTCCAGTCTGTTTAAAGATCGCATCTATTTTTTACGCAATCTAGAAGAGCACAAAAATCTAAAAAAATGGAAACCTTAAAAAAATCTTGTTTAAATTTATGTGCATAATTACGTAAATATTAGGGAAGAAAAAGATAGATATAATAATTATTGTATTTTTATCGATACGTGACTTTACCACTTTGTCAAGCACTAAGCCTGTCAAACTATGTATTTTCTTTTTCATCCTAAAACAAAAAGGTGGAGGTTCTATGCTCGTATAATAATAATTTTAATTTATTTTTGCATATTTTGTGTTTTTTAATTTAATTTAATTTATCGTTTTAAAAATAATTTAGTAGGTATACCTACATACAAGTATTGTAAATTCTGGTTTAAAAGAATTATTGAATATATGTATAATACAAATATCAAGCATCCATACTAATATTATGCGAAAGTAACTCTGTCTGTCTGCCTGTTACTCAATCACGCCTTAACTACTGAACCAATTTGCATGAAATTTGGTATATAGATATTTTGATACCCGAGAAAGGACATAGGCTACTTTTTACCCCGGGAAATAGGATAGGTTTTATCCCGGAAATCCCACGGGAACGGGAACTATGCGGGTTTTTCTTTGACTGCGCGGGCGAAGCTGCGGGTGGAAAGCTAGTTATAAATAATTTAGGTACATTAAAAAGCCTTTGGCGTCCATAACAAAATAAACTTTCGATATATAGCACTGATAAAAACGTATTTACCAAGGTGTATTAATTCGGATTGTTTCTTCTTGTAAATTCATATTTAGGCTACACCATTTTTTTATTTTAACGGGTTTTTATCTAAAAATTACCACAAAATCAACTGTGAAAAAAAAGCAAACAGAAATATACAGGCCGAATTGATAACCTCCTCCTTTATTTTTGAAGTCGGTTAAATATCAAAAAGGTAACAGCCCTATAGCTATAATAGTGCTTACGTCATAATTTCATCGCAGGAGCTTAGTTTCCTAACTGTATGTACGTAGTATATATCTGTCAACTGTGGTATTGTCTAATGAAGTTTTAATCACTAAAATCTCTAAACAATACGATTTGTTGACGTTATATCTAATGGATAAAGCAATTTGCGGTTTGGAAAATTTTATACATTAAACTAAAATGTTAATAGTGACACGGTTTTTCGTCTTATCATATTAATTCCAATTAACGCTTCGTGGAAATTCACTCTCTTTAATCTGAACAGGATGAATTTATCCGTGGACTAATTAATTCTAACGAAAGAAGAGAACTTTTATTATTATGAAATGGCTGGACAGGACAGGGAACTATACTTGCATGTGTTTGAATGTTTTAAAACAATATATTCCAATACCTTTGACTGCCCGACTGACCTCTCGGCTCTCTCCTTTATATTTAAAGACAACGTTGAACTAAGAGCTCCTGGCACCTCATAATTAAGACTTACACATGTCTCAGACCCATAGGTAAATTATTCGCCTATAAAAAATTTATGAGTTAAATGTAAAATGCCCCGTACCGATACGACTGCCCTCGCAAAGTCATTCAGGTGAAAAGGAAATAGTGTGACGTAGACACTTCTGGGGGAAAATGAGAAAGGAAAACAGAAATATTTTCAACGTGACAGTAAAATGAGTTCCTCTGAAACGAAACGAAAAACTTTTCAACTATCATCTCGAAAGTAACAAAATCATGAAATATTTAAAATTTCAACTAAAGTTAGAGAAGACCCTTTTTTCTTGAAAATTGATTAGGTACGAAGGAAATTATTTCTTTGACAGACTGCTATTTTTATGTCCCTAACAACCAAAATTAATTAACAACATTTTAGGTTGATAAGACAATACTTACTTACTATATTTTTTAAAACTTAATTACGAATGTAGACAGTCGTTCAATTAAAATAAAAGCTAATTTAAGAAAGCAAATTTTTATCAAAGAAAAAGTAACGATGTTTTATTAATTCTGTAATTTGGAATAAAGAACATTCTTATAATAGAAATTGCTGTACAACCTCATTTTGTTTACTTAATCAACATTTAACGAGAGAATATAATTATATAGAATTACATTATTTATATAGAATTATTTATATAGAAATATATTATTAATATATTATTTATATAGAATTACAATTTAGTCTTAATAAATTGTAAATATATTAAGATCATTTAAGTACAATTTTATTGTAGGTATTCCTTTTTACTTTCAAATAAAAATTTCAATATATTATTATAGTTACTCCCCGTTATATAATTTGATACAACCTCACACCTATTGTCTTGTAAAATACAATATTACGTACTATCTATTTTCAGAAACAAGATGCTTTTATCATAATCCTTTAAATAAAAGTAAATTAATAAAGCCAGCTAAATGCGTAATAAACTGATAGACGTCTGTAGTGATAACGTTATGAATATGTAGGTATGTTATGAAGTAATAATATTTCAAATTAACTGTTTCCAAAAATAAGCGGCACTTCAACGTACGGATTTTATTTTCGCAATTTTGAACACATTGAATCTAAAGTGTGATTTCATGCAAGTTGAACAGTACCCCTACCATGAGTTGACATAGTTAAATCGTCTGACGTAACTACAATAGTAAACGTGAATAGTCGGTAGGCTTTTTAGTTCCGCTGCGGCACACTAGGGGCGCTGTACAAACATTTCATACAAACCGCTTACTACAATCGCTAGCGAGTATCGTGAGTATCGTGTGCGTAAACTCATGGTAGACCTACTGAAAACAGATTATTTTCGCGCGAATATTTCGCGCAGTATAAAGCAACCACAGATCACAGAAACTAAAGCAACTGACAAAAATCGCGCGAAATTTTTATCGCTAGGCGCAAAAAGCCGCGCGGGCGGACACAGAGTCTTCAAACTGCTACCCGGCGCGGGCGGCTCCTAACTAAGTTTTTTCTATGAATTCTTATTATAACCCTACGTGATACCTCATTGAATAGCATGACAAAACTTATTGCGTTAGGTACCTATAATATCTGCAGAGCAAGAAAAAAATATATTGAATCATTGTCGAAAGTCGGGTACTTTTAAAATAACTATTAACTTCGGATATCCCGAAAACGGTTAGATTCGGATAGAGTGTTATGTTGTCAAATCAATCAGAAACAATGTAAACTATGCGAACGGGTATTGGTCGACTTACCCTATAACCCTGTTTTTTATACATTTCCGGTAACATACCTTAGCAACTTTATAATTCCTTAGCTTTGCGTGGCTCCCAGCATTACCTCGCAATCTGAATCAAACTGAACGAACTTTTTCAATTATTGTATTCAAACAACTAAACCAGCATTTGTTTCAGTAACAATTTGCATTATTAGAAAAGATTTAATTTAATCATCTTTTGACTTTTACGACTTAACCAAAGTTGTTTAAAAACAATCAACATTCAACAATGAATAAATAATTGTTTTTAATCAAAATGGTAAATTATAG
>CAJQZM010036608.1:1386-18936 GCA_907164665.1 Colias nastes
AATAAATAAAAATAATAGATACATAAAATACCGATCGGATAGTATAGCACTAAAATTTGAATAGATTTAGGTATAATAAGAAAAAGAAATGGTTACTCGTGGCAGCCCTAAGTCTGTGCAGTGCGGAGTAATATAATTAATATAAATCTATTTAGATTTTTGATTTTGCATGTTAAGTAGGTGGATTTTGTACATTTTTTTAAAAGAGTACTTTGAGCACACTTGTTTAATTGGCGGAGGGATATTGTTCCAACACTTTGTAGCACAGTACTTAAAGCTACCACGGAAAGCCTGCGATCGATGCTGAGGGACTGAAAGTGCGTTAGTTACGCTCCTTACTGGGTTCCGACCATTATCTTTTCTCCATCTTAATTTTTCGTACAGATACGAAGGACGCTTGTATTTAAACAGATCAAAAAGTAGACAAGCTAAATATAGATCTTGTCTACCTTTCATGTTAAGCATTTTGGCGGAGTTTAAAAATGGTGTTATATGTGATCTCGGAGGGACATTGAAGCAGTACCTAACACAAGCATTCTGTACTCTCTGAATAAGACGTTGCGAACGTTGAAGCAAACAAGGGCCATACACATTAATGCAATAATTCAACTTAGATAGAACTAGAGATTCAGCTAAAAGGATACGGAGGTTGGTGTTTATGTAAGGCCGAAGTTTGTAAATAACTTTTAATCGGTAGAAGCAACTACGCACGACTTCAAGGATATGACTTTCAAATTTTAGATGTTTATCGAAAGTGACACCTAAATTACGAGCCTCATTTACCTTCTGTATGGGAATATTTTCAATATAAAGAGAAATGTTAGAGTTCTCTATTGCTTGTACTTGTCGCCTGGAGCCAACAATCATGTATTTCGATTTATTAGGGTTCAACACTAATGAATTATTATATGACCACTTTGATACAGCACTTAAATCCTGAGAGATTTTATTTAAAGATGAAGACAAATCCTTACAATTCACAGGCAAATAAACCTGCAGGTCGTCTGCATAGATGTGGTATTTGCAAAACTTAAGGCAGTTGGTAATATCTGCTGCATATATTATAAAGAGAAGAGGACCTAGAATTGATCCCTGAGGTACACCTCGTGTCACAAAAAGTTCACTAGATGTAGAAGTGGAACCATCATTATTACTAACAATAACCTTTTGTGAGCGACCACCTAGGTAACTATGAAACCACTCTAACGAACTATTGTCAAATCCATAGAAAGAAAGCTTGGCGACCATAAGCTGCAAATTCAAACAGTCAAAAGCCCGAGAGAAATCTAAAAGTACTAATGCTGTTGCATAGCCCTCATCCTGATTAGCAAGTAGGTCATCGGTGACATTGAGCAGAGCTGTTGTAGTACCTCGTTGCCTTCTGAACCCCGATTGTAACTCCGGAAAAATATTATGCTTTTCACAGTATTTCACAACTTGAAAGTAAACAACCTTTTCGAGTATCTTAGATAGAAATGGAAGTATACTTATAGGTCTAAGATCTTTAAAGTCCACTGGATTGTCAGTTTTAGGCAAAGGACGAACGAGCGCAATTTTCCAGATAGATGGAAACGTAGATGTAGCCAGAGAGCGATTGACAATAGCTGTAATTACCTTAAGTGTCGTAGGAAGTGTGAGTAAAATCATATCTCTAGGAATACCATCATTGCCCTCAGCATTGGACTTCAAATTTATAATAATTTTGGCTATAGCATTTTCATCAACAAGATCAAATTTAAAGGCGCTTTTGCCGTAACTATTATTACTAAAATAGTCAAGGATGGATTTATCTACATTGCCAGTGCCAGGAATATTCAAAAAATGTGAGTTGATAGTATTTGGATCTCGAAGATGATCAGGCAAAACGGCACTAGTTTTGAAATTGGGCAAAACTTGACGCTTTAAATTCTTCCACAAAACTTTACTATTTTTTGAATGAGCATTGATATGGGAATCGTAAAATGAGATCTTTTCTTGGTGCAAACATATATTGACAAAACTTTTTAATGATTTATAATAAACCTTGTCCTTTTCACACTTTGTTTTACGATATTTAACGAGTGCATCATTCCGAACCGACATCAAATGTCTGAGATTACTTGTCAGCCATGGAGAGCGTCTATTCTTAAGCGAAATGGTCGTTTTAGCAGCATGTTTATTAAACAGAGACATAACATATGAATTAAAAACAGTCACCATATCATTTACATTTAGCATTTGTGCAGACATCGTTCCAAGGAATTGAGGCAAGGTCGTTATTGAAATCCATCAAGTTGATATTTTTAAAAGGTCTGTATGTGATAAAAGTACTAATTGATTTAGGTTTTTTAATTTTAAAGTTCGCAAAGACCATAGCATGACCGCCAAGCTCAGGGACGTGGCAGACGAGTGTCGAAAAAACGGACATATTTGTGCACAGTAGATCGAGAGTAGATTCGCTGTGAGAAGTGAAATGTGTGGGTTCAGTGATGTGGTTATCTAAACCGCAGCACTGTAGGAATTGTTTGAGACTAACCGACATACTGCTCTGGCTATTATGAATATTGATATTGAAATCACCAAGTAAAACAATGTTATCAAAATCGGAAAAATACGAAAGTGATTCAGAAAGGGCGTCAAAGAAAATGTCAATACCTTGCCAAGGTGGACGATAAGCGGTCCCAACCAATATCTTGTTGCAATTAATATTGACAGATATCCACATCTGTTCAATACAGTGATTATTGCTACTAATAGGATGTTTACATATACGAAAAGAAAGCTGTTGTCTAACAAAAAATCCTACTCCACCGCCACGTGATCGCGTGCCGGGGGGGCGAGGAATGTGACGAAAAGTATAACCAGGGAGACGCGGAGCTTGCCCTTCATGACCTTTTCGTAGCCAGGTTTCATTAATTGCAAGGATATCAGGCATATGTTTCTCAAAAGCGACTTGGAACTCATCATGGTTTGTACATAATGATCCAGCATTAAACAAACCAATTTTTAAATAAATATTTTTAACCATTTTTTATATATAGGAAAATAACAATAGAATAATAACATAATTTAGATGCAATTATATAAATTATTACATAGGAAATAATAATATAATGATGTGAATAAATAGTGAAGTAGTGAAATGAATTATAAATTATGAAATTTTTATAATATAATTTGAGCATAGCATTATAAAATACAATGTTTTGCCTATGTACGTAAAACATAAATATATACCTGGAAACTATAGCATAAATATATTTTATCACATAATATAGAATCACAAAGTTAATTTTCAGATTAAAGTACGCATTATTTACATTATAATATATCAGGCATAATATTACATAATATTCATCATCATAGCAATTCAGTAAAATAAAATGGTTTTTATTTGACATAATCATTATTTGAAGAAAGTTTAAGTAAGTTACAATCGGACCATTAGTGTACATTATTAAACAACCAAAAAATTTATACAATTGAAATATGGCATAAATATTACAAATATTTGAATGAGCGGAATGTGTGAAATATAATGTTGAACAGTAACAACACAAACTATCTGTATAAATGCAGTAAAAGAGTGACAAGGTACTATTACTATTGTTAATTATATAAAACAGCTTTAATGTAACTATAGAATTAGACAGTTGGAATATGATTAGGGAGTAAAGTAAAAACACTTTCAATATCTTCCTCGGAACGAATAGCATAAACGTTACTAGAATCAGATTGACGGGCATATATTTTTCCATCCCTGGTCCAGATAAATCGCCATTGCTTAATTTTGGCCAGGGCACGGGCTTTACCAAATATTACACGATTTTTGTGTGTGAGCCTTTCATGTAAATGTACGCGTTTCACATCATGATTAGGTAAACCTAGGTCGGAAGTAGAAGTACCTCGTCGCACACGAGCGTTTTTCAGGAGCTCATCTCGAAGTGAACGCCGTGCAAAACTAATTGAAATGGGACGCGTACGAGTGGGGCGATCCTTATCTACGATCAATCTCGATGAATCATTACTTACACCGGTAGTAATTGACCGGCGCTTAGGGCCGATGCGTCGCGCACACACTATATCGCGTTCCTCTAATGTTATTCCCAGTTTTTTTGCCAAAGTAATCGCGATGTGCGTAGCTGATTCACCTTCAAATTCGGGTATACCATATACTTCAACGTCATTGAGTAAACTTACTTGATCTCGCTCGTTTATTTCGGATTGAAGTTGTTTTATTGTTTTAAGCATGGATGAAGTGGCGGCGGCGTCGAGATTTTGTTTACTAAGTTGTGATAATTTAGAATGCAGCGACGAGTTTTCAGATTCCAATTTATTTATCCGATCGCGGTATGTGCATAAATCATTTTTCATTTGTGTTACTTGAGCAAACAATAAGTCAGTAGTATCATTTAACTCTTTCTTCAACATATCCATTGCTGCCGAAATTTCGATACTAAGATTTTTGGTAAGTTTCATTTCCAAATTATCAAATTTAGACTCGAGCAACGAAGAGAATTGTTGTATGCTAATAGTGGCCTGATCCATGGGCACGGAAGCAATAGACATGTCCTGAGTGACGTCCTCACAGGACATTATACTATCCTCCAAAGTAGGTTCATGAAGCCGTCTAACGGGTGTGTTTTCTCCCTTTTTCCGAGTAGTAACATTGGAACAAGTAGGGCATAACCACTTTTGTTTACTTTCCTTATAATTTGTATTGAAGTAAGCGATGCTCATATTAAGGCACATTAGATGATAGCAGCCCTTGCACTTAGAACATTCAAGCTCTTCCTTTTTCATTGTTTTATAGCAAGCTGAGCAGTGCATTTTAAATAAGTATTTATGGAAGATTGTTATAAATTCTGGAGTATAATCGGGAAGTGGAGATTTTGTAACGATTTTTTAGACACAGTACAGTACCTTAAACAAGTCCCTTTTCAACGGTTTTTACATTTATGTTGTAGGGATGAACTTAGAAGATCACTTTTAGCAATAGAAAACACTTTAACATATACAATATCACTTTTAATTAATTTATTACTTTAAGACGATACAAAACAGCTGTTAATCGTTGTAGGTACGGAACTACCCTCAATCTTTTAGGACTAGGTTCGTAACTAAGATATTGTTGATTACGCGTTCGAACATA
The DNA here is from genome assembly GCA_907164665.1 of Colias nastes. NCBI lineage: Eukaryota > Metazoa > Arthropoda > Insecta > Lepidoptera > Pieridae > Colias > Colias nastes. The sequence goes on from CAJQZM010036608.1 coordinate 6,518, forward strand.
CGTAATACCTTCACGATTTAATATATCGGTGCCAATGATGATTGGTGTATTCATCGATTTTGAACCAACTACGTGTAAATCTACTTCTAAAGTAATTTCATTAAACTCTATTGGCAAAGTGACAAAATAAGTCGATTCAATTTCCTGCCCACCAATACCACGCAAGATCCTAAATGCAGGTTTTCGCGCACATTTCAAATGCTTTAATAACGATACGGAAATTAATGATATACTAGAGCCGCTATCGATTAAGACATCGACCGGGATTCCCTGGATGACAGCTACAACAATATCTTTATTCTTACTGTCCGGGTTTTCTTCGCAAAAATTAACATTGTTTGTATTACGTGACTCCGACTTTAATTTTGCAAAACACGTCTCAGTTTTATGGCCGGGCTTTTTGCAGAAATCACACAATACAGATTTATTCGAATTATTAATAGAAAAATATTTATGGTCATTACTTTGATTAGAAAGAATCGATTTAGCTTTTTTAGAACAATTTGATTGTGTATGACCATGTTGACCGCACAAGAAACATTTCCGTTCATTAAATCGTCGTTTCCGATTATTAACTACACGTTCAGATTTTAAAGAACGATCATAACGCGACCTGTGATCAAAATGTCTGTTTGAGGAGGAATTGGATTTAACGTAAATTGAAAAGAATTCAACCAATTCATTTGTCGTTAGCTTTGCATTAATGGCTGCAGCGCGAATCTGCGGATCCGTAATCCCTCGTATTATTATTGCAGATATAAGTTCGTCACTTAACCCCCTAACAACACGCAACCTTAGAAGAGAGCGACGAGCATAGTCTGCATACGTTGGAAATTTATCAGAGTTGGTACTCATAACATCATATAAAATATTCGCGATATCAGGTTTCCTAGGACACAAAGGTTTAAATTCTTTTTTAAAATTGCTCCAACTACGGTCTGGTGTTACCCATTCATTGAGCCATGTCCTAGCATCCCCCTTTAAACAATTACCTATACGAGATAAACACTCATTATCATTCCATTGATTTATAACCTTAGCGCAATCGACCTCCTCACACCAGGTTTCTATATCGTTTATACTCGGATCAAAATTTGAAATGTAATAAGATTGGTTCAACCTCACCGTCGTATTGATTGATCGTATGGCATCAACAATACGATTAGTAGCGTTACGATCGCAGCTGACTGTGGCGCTCCCGGAATGTCCCGGTGAAGAAGGGACCGCCGACCCTGAGTGCGCCGCAGGCTCCGGATGCACAACGACGGCCTCGACGATCCGTGACCTCGGCGGCGTTGTTGTCACACCGCCAGTGTTGGATCCTCGTCGCGACGGAGAAGAGTGACGTTCTTCTAACGACTTTAGTCTATCTGAAATTTGTTGCATTTGTTGTGTTAATGCATCGTTGAAAGGACTATATCGTCGTCGGCTGCGTATAGGAGGTGTAGCACTACGATTTCTAGAACGGCTTCGGTCTTTGTGCTTATTATTAGGCATCTCGTACGTAAATATTTCTTTTTTTTTTACAATGGAGGAAAATGTCGATATAAGGAATCGATAAAAGTTAAATATGAAGGAAAAAAAAAACACTAACTTAATATTTCGTTAACGTATTAATAAAAAAAAACAAAGTTGCGGGTACATTAAAAAAAAATACGTATCGTACTATACAAAGATGAAATAAGCGTAATTAAATCATATGCTGTAATTTTTTTTTTAACAAAACACAAATCACAAAAGATTTAAATAAATACTTCAATTATACCAAAGCTGCTTTAAGCTATAAATTGATAAGAACCTCGCTTCTCCTTAGATAGCAAATGATTGGAATATACTCACCAAAATTTTGCGTTATATACTTAGCCACACAACTACTATTTTAGTTTCACTTAAACGAAACAGAATAAAAGGTTTAGAGATTAAGTATTATTGAGGGTAATTTTAAAAGTGTTATGAACTAATTCGTTTGAAGAGTCAAACTGCCATTTTCAGAAAGCAAACGGTTAAGGACGCGTGAGAATCACTATCCCACTTCTGAATTTAGGAACAGAAGTGGGAATGAAAAAAAAAACACAACGTAGGTAACAAATATAATCAAAACTCGTTAATTTAATTTAACATTAATATCATTTACAAAATTTACAAAACAATGAAATAATTTCACACTAATTTTTTAAACTCACTTTCACTAATTTAATTGTAATAAAAAAAAACTTATATAATGCAAAGGACAATAATATGGCAGTTGACTCCACAAACGGGCAGAGTTGTAGTCTGTCAATTGACTCGCGACGAATGGTGCCGCGAATGAGCGCGCCAGCGCTTTTATTTGCAAATCCGCCACCACCTGTCATCCCTTCTATTGGCGCTGTCTTAGTTTTTGTCTAACAGTAGATTGATTTCTTGGTTTCAATTTTCATTATGTGACAGAACGACAGTCACAATAATTTATGTAAATAGTTTACAATGCTTCTTCTGTGCGTGACTCTATTCAAACGCGAAGTTCGAATACCGCAATGTATAATGAACATACTAAAGCTAACAAAACGTTCGATCGTGTAGTACGGCCGCTGCTCGCGGTCGTTAGTTGAGGATGCGCGTCGAGTGTGTCCATGTCGATAAGATTCGGATTTTTTATCGTATTATGTATTATTTTACTACCTTATTTTTATATCATAATGTATTACTATTAGCTTAATATCTGATTGTATTATTATTATTTGATAGGTACTCGAGCAATAATTTTATAGTAATTATTATACATGGATTAAAAAAAGAAGTCACTTATTTCATACTTATATTACTTTACAATAAGTCAATAGGCAATGCTTTATGTACTTCATCACCATGAATGCTACCATCAAGGTGTCCATTTCTATTTTCTACCTAGTTACTGTATTGCCTATAAATTGTTTTAATTTTAACGTTTCTCATTTTATCGACAAGCAATCCCTATCGTAAACGCATATCTTGCGGCTGTGTGGTGCTGTATACGTACGTCACTTACAATCTAGTGTGCGAACGAATAGTCGCTCTCAAATTTTTTGTGTGATGACACGCACACAACGCGAAGTATTGTTTTTATTTTGTTTACTGTTGTGTGCGTAAATTTGTTATGAGACACCAGGTTTCGTACTCAGCGCAAGCGATTGGCATCTCTCTAGATCTCTATGACAGAAAATATCTAACAGTCTATCGCTAACTAGCTGTGCCCTTCAGTTACCGTTGTGAAGGCCATGGACAAAAGTTTAAAGACTTATTAGTGAATTCTTTAGCTGTATAACGGTAGCCGGAAACTGTGGTTTTTAACCATTTTTTATTCCAAATTTCATCGAAATCCGTATTGTAGTTTATTCGTGCAAACATAATAGACGAACAGACTTCCGTATTTGTAATGTTATAAGTATAGAAATTGTCTAAATATATATTTTCTTTTCTTCACACGACGCTGGCGCCATTGTGGTGAGTTCTGGAACTATTAAGCACGGTGTAAACTAGATACTAGATACTGATTCTATGTTTTTTTTTAATTTGTCAGTTTGTTTGCTTATAACCAAAACGCTCCGAAACTACTAAACCAATTTTGATTGAATTGGATTCAACTCATTGGATTCATTCATCGACAGGAACAGAAAGTAACATTATTCCTGAGTGTGTGACAAAGGTCATATATTAAGATAATTTTTACTGTTTTAATATCAATGGTAGAGCAAGGTAGAGCAACTACTCTTGCATTTTTTTTATTATTCAATAGTATCATGAATGAATGAATGAATGAATGAAAATTCTTTATTGCTTAAAAAATAAATAAATACAAATACAAAAGCACACAACACATATAAAACAAGCAAAAGGCGGCCTTATCACTAGGTAGCGATCTCTACCAGGCAACCCTTAAAGTATAGGAAATAAACAAAACAAAATGTGGGTGAGCAAAAACAAGGCAATACAAACAAGGAAAACTAAATAAAATATTCGATTACGCATATTACGTTATATTCATATTTCATATCATCCACCAAAATGAAAAAAAAAATCGGAAAATAATACTTGTTGAAAATTTCTTGAAAATCCATAGAATTTTCCATGGGATAGCTCTTTATACATCACTAGCTTTCCGCATTTGGCGATTCATTTTTATTATATCTACTTACCTGTAGATAATCTAATCTTATATTTCTTACAAATATTATTAATGCGAAACTTTGTGAGGATGGATGTGTGTGTGTGTTTGTTACTCTTTCACGCAAATACTACTCCGATTACAATGAAATTTAGCAAACAGGGTACAAATTTAGGATAGGTTTTATCCCGAAAATCCCACGGGAACGGGAACAATGCGGCTTCTTCTTTGTAAACGCGGGCGAAGCCGAGGGCGGAAAGCTAGTATGTATTATAAATCAATAAAAATTATAGCTAATTCTTCTATCAATAGCTCTATTAACCTACCTATAACAATAGAAAAAACTATAGAACGATACAACAGAATGAACAGAACTCAAAAAGCACAGCTTCCAAAAATCACACATGTGACGTCACAAGTAAGACCACCCAACAGTCGAGTCGATAATGATTTATAGCCTAGTGTTGCACGTGGTTGCACTTGCTTTGCCAAAATATTTGGATACTTTCGCTGGTAAAGCATTTAAGCAAACTTTTTTATTCGCTGCAACTTATTTTAATTTAATACTTACATGATTTTTTATTTCGTCTTTGTGTCTATTCATCTGATTTTTATTGGGTTTGATCTATACTAATATAATAAAGCTGCAGAGTTTGTTTGTTTGAACGCGCTAATCTCAGGAACTACTGGTCCGATTTGAAAAATTCTTTCGGTGTTAGATAGCCCATTTATCGAGGAAGGCTATAGGCTATATATCATCATGCTAAGACAAACAGAAGTGGAGCAATGCGGGTGAAACCGCGCGGCACAGCTAGTTATAATATAAGTTGAAGAAAAGTTGTGGCTTTACATTTTGCAAACTATTCTATCTATTCTTTAAATCGATATTATATATTTAGTTCTGAAATATTTGTACGTACCTACATAATAATCGGTTTGTATTCAGAAAGATGTAAGCTGTTACAATATACTCAATTAATATAAAACTGTAATTCAAACATTTATCATATCTAGGTACTAGAACTTTTTCAGAAGCGCTTTTGAATTATCAAAATACGTAATTTAACATTTACCACCGGTTCGGAAAACAGTGTCTACAGAGATGAGCCGGCAAGAAAATCTGTAAGATAATAATATTAGAAAATAAAGCTTGTTTCACATTCTAAAGTCGAAGTTTAATCTAAGCAAATCATGCTACTAATATCATAAATGCGAAAGTTTGTGAGGATGAATGGATGGATCATCATTATCATCATCATCAGCCTATTTACGTTCCCACTGCTGGGACACTGGCCTCCTATGAGGGTATACAGGCCACAATCCACCACGCTGGCCAAGTGCGTGTTGGCGGATGACACATGTCGTCAAACTTTTGATTATTCGACATGTCGGTTTCCTCACGATGTTTTCCTTCACCGTTCGAGCAGTGGTGATGTTACAACATGCGCAAATAAATTGAAAAATTTATTAATTTCCTGCGCGCTCGCCTGGTCTCGATCGCTCAGCTAGATGGATGGATGTTTGTTATTAATTCACTTTAAAACTACTGAACTGATTACGATGAAATTTGGTATGTTATAACTGAAGACCCAGAATAAGACATTACTTTTTATTTATCTAGTGAAATAAACGCGAAAGATTGTAAGAACCAATGGATGCATGTAATATGGACATTTGTCACTCTTTAACGTAAAAACTAGGTACTACTGGACGGATTTGGATGAAACTTTACAGGAATATAGGTACCTACCATATCAAATATAAGAACATGTGCTGTATAGAAGTACTTGATTATTTAAAAAAAATATTCAATGTAGGTACAGTTTTGACTTTTCTACGATTATAGGTAGGTGCTTTAATTAATTAAAAGTTTTATTTCGCTTATGAACTTATATATAAACAAAGGTGTGTTTCATTAATTATAGATTGTATACGGTACGATTACGATTGTTTTTATTCAAACGAATTCATAATATCATTGCAAACCGGAAACCTGTATCCTTTTGCTCTTCCTTCCCATTTTTTTGCCAAATCTATTTATTATTTTTATCATATTTTTCTCTATTTTTTTAGTTATTTTTCCGTAAGAAACGCCAAGTGAGAAACACATTTGCAGTCTTCCTTCAGTTGAACCAAAAGCTCGGATGCCAGTTCTAGCAAATTTACAATACCAAGTAGGTATCTGTACCTCCCCCCGTGGTCCAAGCCTTGTCGCGGCGGAGGGGCTCAGTAGCTTGGGGTGCAAGCCAGCACCTTGAGTGAAGCGAATATGGACCGAGCTGGTTGCTCTCTGTTCCTCTCTTATTAGAAGAGTAGACAGGAGATGCATGGCGCTTTGGCGCGTGTCTGTGGCTCAAAGGGGCCAGCGGAGCTTTTGCTCGCAGGATGGCAGACAGGGCCGGGAGTTCTTCGGGACTGCGGGGAAGACAACCCCTATAAAAATTACCCCAATCCTAAGTCAGTGACACTCGGCGAGAGGATGAATGGTCGGTGGGAATCCGGCAGATAGAGATGTCTCAGGGGAGCGCCCCCTGGTTAACAAAAAAGCAAAAATGGAGGTCAATAAAGCTAAAACTACTCCAGGAGGGTACCACCTCGCTTCGAGTGTGGAGAATCCCTCACGGGACTGTCCCGACGGGACAGAACCGTCAGCCCCATCGTATTCTGGAGGGGGCACTGGCCGCCATACGGGTGATGCATCAGGCCCTAATGCTACTGAGCAACTGACCACTGGCAAACGACTAACGGAGACCGATAAGCTTAGCGAAACGGAACGTGGGGTGGAGGCGCGCACCCAAACGGGGCGCGTTGAAACCAGAAGGAGGAAGACTGGACCCAGTGGGCTGTCCACGGCAACGTCCGTAGATAGTCTCATGACGGTCCAGTCATATGAGGAGGATAGACTGTGGGCCAAGCGAAAGCGGTCCTCTGGAGCGAGCTGCTCAGGCTCCTCCACGGAAGAAGGCCGAACGCGGCAGGCCAAGAAAGCCTCGAAAAGGGGCAAAGGGCGAGGGGCTGCAGCAGCTGGGCTCTGTGCAGGTACAGCCTCTGCAAGAAAGACCTTAGCGGACATGACAGCCGCTAGGAAGGCCTTGTCGCGCGTACGGAGGGAATCGGAGCTCGAGGCTAGCGAGGAAACGCAGGTCGCCCGAGCCTCTCGAGCCAATACCTCCCGCGCTGGAGAAACTGGGGACGGACGTCTTGCCGACGATTCTACCGCGGCCCTCCAACGCCGTATAGAGGAGAGCCTGGATGCCATCGAGCAGGTGCGTGCAAAATCGACCAACCTAAGGGTGGCATTCAAACGTTCCCTCAAGGATGCCTCAGACACCATTCAAGAAGCGGCGGTGCTTCTTGCACAGCGCACTGCATCAGAGGAGACGCGGCAGCTGCAAGCTGCGAACACTCAGTTGCAGGCGGAAATCGCGGGCCTCCGAAAAGAGGTGGGAGAGCTGAGGTCCATCATAGGGACCGCACAGCCCATGCAAACGCGAGTGGACTCTGATCTGACCGCGGAGATTATGCGGCAGGTTGGGGGAATGGTGGACGCCCGGTTTGAAGCGTTGGAGGAGCGCCTCCCTCCAAAAAGGCGTGTAAGGCCTCCATTGGCGGGGGATGGCAGGGTTGAGGAAATGGCGGTTGGGCAAGCCCCAACTGAGGACTTTCCTCCTCTTCCGCCGCCAAAACCCCCTAATAGGGCGCCAGCGAAAGGTGCTGCTCCAGCAAAGGCGAGAAAACCGGAACAGCCTGCTGCGAAGCCTGCAAAACCGGATCCAGCTGCAAAAGCCAAGGGGAAGGGCAAGGGTAAGGCTGCACGGCAGCCGGAAAAGACCAAGCCAGCTGACAAGACTGTGCCCACCACTTCTTCTGCTCCCCAGTTGCAGCAACGGCTGGAGCAGGAATGGACGGTCGTCGGAAAGAAGGGCAAGGCGAAAAAGAAAAAGGGGCCGGCGCGAGTGCGCACGAGGGCGCAGAGGTTGCGCAATCCTTCGTCCTCGGCTGTCGTAATTGCTCTGCAGCCAGGCGCAGAGGAGCGAGGCGTCACTTATGCCTCTATAATGGCTGGATCACGCCAAAAGATTAATCTGGCGGAAATCGGTGTAGGTGCGCTGCGGTTCAAGCGTGCCGCGACTGGAGCAAGGATTTTAGAAATCCCTGGTGCCGCAAGCTCGAAGGAGGCAGATGCTCTCGCTGCAAAGCTGCGGGAGATTTGGGACGAAGACACCGTCAAGGTTTCCAGGCCGGTGAAATGCACTGAAGTGCACATCATCGGCTTGGACGACTCGGCGGCTGTAGATGATGTCGTGGCTGCGATTTCTCAGGCAGGAGAATGCCCTACAGAACACGTTAAGTGTAGTGGACTGCGCGTGGGCTCTCGCGGCTTGACTTCAGCCTGGGTGAGCTGCCCGATAGCCGCGGCAAAGAAGGTGGCACAGGTGGGCCGTATCCAAGTAGGGTGGATCTCTGCAAGTGTCACGCTTGGCAGGGTGAAGCCGCAGCGGTGCTTCCGCTGCCTAGAGGTGGGGCACGTAAGAGCTGCGTGCAATTCGCCCGCAGACAGGAGTAACGTCTGTTTCCGATGTGGAGAAACAGGCCACAAGGCCGGGGAATGTTCTGCCTCCGCCGCTCGCTGCGTTCTATGCTCCGAGGCCAAGCTACCGGCAGGCCATCGGCTCGGGGGCCCGGCTTGCAAGGCTCCCAAGCGGAAAAGAGGAAATCGGGGACGCGATGGTCCAGGTACCGCGCCGTGTCCTTGTCCCGCGCCCGTCGAGGCGAATGTGACGGTTAGCGAAATGGAAACGCAGTAATGGCTCTCCTCCATTTCCTCCAAGGCAATATCAACCACTGCGCCGGAGCTCAGGATCTTTTGCTCCAGAGTCTGGCGGAGTGGCGGATAGATGTGGCGGTGGTGGCTGAGCCCTATTTCGTGCCGTCCCGGGACAACTGGGCGGCCGACTTGGATGGACTGGTGACGCTAGTAACGCAGGGCGGCACAGTAATGGAAAGGGTAGTCCGGCGGCAGGGTTGTGTCTCGGCCTCGATCAATGGTAACACAGTGATCGGGGTTTACTTCTCTCCCAACCGTAGCCTGGATGAATTCGAGCGGTTCCTGGCAGATCTTGGGGAACTGATTGACCTCGCTCCTTCGCAGCCCGTGCTTCTGGCCGGAGATTTCAATGCCAAATCAATGGCATGGGGATCATCGGTGAGAAATGCGCGGGGTGCGGTGCTGCAGGACTGGGCGGTCGCAGCTGATCTCTCGGTCGTAAATCGCGGGAGTGAGCTAACATGCGTGCGGCAAAGAGGGGGCTCCATCGTCGACATCACCTTCGCTAGCCCCCCCCTTGCAAGGCGAATTAGCGACTGGAGGGTTGTTACTGATGTGGAAACGCTATCGGACCACAGATACATCCGCTTCAGCGTCTCTGCGCCATCCGCGTTTCGCGGTGAGCCTTCCCTAAATGGTGGACGTCCGCGTTGGTCGATTCGCAGTCTCGATAGGGAACTCCTAATTGAGGCTGCCATAGTTCAGGCATGGATCCCTGCACCGCGGATCGCAACAGTAGAGGACGATGCAACATGGATGGCTGATGCCATGGCGCAGGTGTGTGATGCGGCCATGAGTAGAGTTCGCTCTAATCCGCGCAGAAGACCGATGTATTGGTGGTCCGCCGAAATTGCCCAGCTGCGCGCATCCTGCGTGGCTGCGAGGCGGGCGTACACCAGGCACCGGCGCCGGAGTGCACGGGACGAAGTGGAGGAAGCGCAACTGTATGCCTCCTACAGGGAGTGCGTTACCTCTCTGAAGGAGGCAATCAGCAGCGCCAAGGATAGAGCATGGGATGAGATGCTCGAGGGTCTGAACCGAGTGCCGTGGGGTCGGCCGTATAAACGGGTGAGGCAGAAGCTCCGCCCGTGGGCTCCGCCCCTGTCTCAGTCTCTCGAGCCCCGTCTGTTAGAACAGGTTGTGGTATCTCTGTTCCCGGACCGGGGAAGATATTCTCCTCCGCCGATGGCGGCGACACCTGCGTCACAGGAGGAGCCCGCAGAAGAAATCCCTGCCGTTACCCATGAGGAGTTGGAATCGGCAGTTACGCGGCTTAAAGGGAAAAACACTGCTCCTGGACCTGACGGGGTACCTGGCCGAGCGTGGGTGCTAGCGTTGGAAGCCCTCGGGCCCCGGGTGGAGCGGTTGTTTTCGGCTTGCCTTGAGCGGGGCCAATTTCCCCGTAGGTGGAAGACAGGGAATTTGGTCCTGTTAAGAAAGGAGGGGCGCCCGCGCGATTCGCCCTCAGCGTACAGGCCTATTGTATTGCTTGACGAGGTGAGCAAGCTTTTTGAGCGCGTTTTCGCAGCTCGCCTCGTCAACAATTTGGAGGGAGTGGGACCAGACCTCAGCGGGAACCAGTTCGGCTTTCGCCGTGGTCGGTCCACACTCGACGCAATATCTCGCGTGAGAGCCACCGCAGAAGATGCGGCCGCTAGTGGAGAAGTCCTCCTGGCGGTGTCTTTGGACATCGCCAACGCGTTTAATACCCTACCGTGGGGCAGTATCCTGCAAGCTCTCCACTATCATCGCGTGCCGGGCTACATGGTGCGACTGCTGCGGTCATACCTATCAGATAGGACTGTTGCCTATCCAACCCGCGATGGATGGAGTGAGAGGGAAGTGTCGTGCGGTGTCCCACAGGGGTCGGTCCTCGGGCCTCTTCTGTGGAACATCGGGTACGACTGGGTCCTGCGCGCCACTAACCTCCCAGGTGTTGGCGTAACTTGTTACGCCGACGATACTCTGGTGACTGCGCGTGGGGCCACATACGAGGAGGCAGCTTTATTAGCTACCACGGGAGTTGAGCAGGTGGTGTGCCGCATCCGGCGGTTGGGACTACGGGTGGCGCTGGAGAAATCCGAAGCCATCTTCTTTCCCGGTCGCCGGAGGCTACATAGCGCAGGCTCAGAGATCCGGGTGGATGGGGTAGCGATCAGGGTCACCACCACCATGAGATACCTAGGCATCGTGTTGGATAGCCGATGGAGGTTCACGGAGCACTTCCGTCGCCTCGCCCCCCCGTCTTGTAGGGGCGGCCGGAGCACTGGGAAGTTTGCTGCCAAATCTTAGAGGTGCTGGGGGTGGGTGTCGCCGGCTATACACTGGCGTAATCCGCTCCATGGCCCTCTACGGGGCCCCCATCTGGGCAGACACCCTGAGCGCCCGTACCAGACCCCTCTTGCGGAGGCCGCAGCGGGTCATGGCGCTCAGGGTAGTTAGGGCATACCGCACGGTGTCTTTTGAGGCTGCCTGCGTAATGGCCGGAACGCCGCCATGGGATCTGGACGCCGAGATGCTAGCGGACGTGTATCGCCGCGTCTCGGCGTCTAGGTCACATGGGGTGAATCCTTCCTACGAGGAAGTAGAGGAGTGGAGGGCCGAGGCTGTCGAGCGGCGGTTCCGGGAGTGGGAACGACGGCTCGAGGAGCCCAGCGCGGGTGAGAGGACGGTTGCGGCCATACGTCCAGTCCTCCAAGAGTGGTGCGACAGGCGGCACGGGGCCATAACCTTCCGCCTTACGCAGATACTGTCCGGGCACGGCTGCTTCGGGCGGTACCTGTGTAAAGTCGCGAGGAGGGAGCCCAGCATGGTCTGCCACTGGTGTGCCTGCCCGGAGGACACGGCAGATCACACTCTTGCCGTGTGCCCCGCGTGGGCCGAGCCTCGTGCTCGCTTAGTCGCGATAATCGGGCCGGATCTCTCTCTACCCTCCATTGTTCGTGCAATGGTGGATGGCGACAGATCCTGGCGTGCGGTGATCGCATTCTCGGAGAGCGTGATCTCGCAGAAAGAGGAGGCAGAGCGGGTGCGCGAGAGGGATCCTCACGCGGACCCGATCCGGCGCAGACGTCTTATTGGGCGTCGTCGCCGTGTTGCGGCCGCTTTACACGGTCGCAACGTGCCTCCTTGACGAAGGGCGCCGGGCGGTGGAACGGGGAATGTAATCCATCGTCCGGTGCGGTGAGGCGACTTGAGACGTGTTCCGCTCATGCCGCCAACGGGAGGGAAGAGCAGGCAAACCACCTTTCCTGTTCTTGGCTTGCGCCTGGCCTGGAGATGGGCTGCCGCCGAGGGGGTCGCGGAAGAATTCTAACAAATACCCGCGGCCCCATCATTAAAGTGGCTCGACGGAACACAGTGGGGTTTTAGTCGGTAAGAATCCGACATAACCCACGGCTCCTTCCCCGAGGGCCGTGGGTATCTTTGGAAGATTTCCCCACTAAAAAAAAAAAAAAAAAAAAAAGG
>CAJQZM010036609.1:1819-22169 GCA_907164665.1 Colias nastes
TTTGAAATACTCTATAATTTTTAGTGTATAAATAGACATTTATAATGTGGTGCTCATTTTTTTTGTACTGCTAACGCTATTGTAGGTACCTATTTTCGTTGTTTTATTTCAAGTGAACACGGCCATACAATTTTGTCACGAGCCGCCTATGATTGTAGGTACTTTTGTTAGGCTCCTTCGTCGTCCGCGTCGCGTCGGCTCGAAAGTTCTTGATTTCATTGTCACGCGCTATGATTTGCGCGCGGATTTTCTTGTGTTGTGAATTTATTTTTGTATTATTATTATTTTTTATTTTTTTTTTATTTTATTGATTCAAATAAAATATTTCACTAGTATGCATTTGAGACTATATTGTATTATGTATAATTTATCGTAGGTATAGTTATTCTTATAACGCAGTTATATTTTCGGTGGGACAATTTGACCCGTGATTTTTCTGAAATATCACCACGTTGCAAATCACATCAATCATACACACGTATGACGAAAGTATAGTGGCTAACATTGACTCATCAGTTCATCACTGAAACCAGTGATAAATCAGTATATCATATTTTATTGTGTTTGAATATTTTTTAAACAACGATATATACAATATTATTATAAATCGGTAAACTACCAAAGTACTTCCGAATTTTCAGACAGACAAACAAGTAGTTTGAACACGCAGTTTTCTTATACTAGTAGCAAAAATCAAAACCATAATATTATGTTTACCTACTATATTTTACTAAAAGTCGAGTGCGTCGAAATCGTAAATAATAGGTAATATAATGTTTTTCACCTTCCTGGTTATTTTCCCATAGTAAATAGTGTTTTAGGTTTGTTGTTGTAGGTAGGAATAATAATTAATTATTCTTACTTGTTGGTTATGAAATGTATATTGAAATAATTTACTTTTACAAATCATTAGTGATATTAGTTTTGAGTGAAAATGCTTGGATCAGCATAATATTATATGGTACTTCAAATACATGTTTTGATAAAAAAACAATAGTGTAATAAAATAAAACTGCGTTTTATTGTAATCAATGTTGACAGTTTTAAATTCCAAAATTATTGATCAATAAAATAGTTTACACCAACAAATATAACTTTTATTTTTATAACCATCGTTCATAATATAAACCGTAGCAGGTGGCGTTTTGAAGTTCTGTCTACTCATACAGAAAAATGGAAAACTTGTTTTTTTTGTAAACAATTTATTACTCATTATTGTTGTTTGGCTGTGTGTTTGGCAACTCGAAGCGTGGTCGTCCGTCGTAGGTACTTTTGTTTTGTTACTCAGGAGGATAACCTCAGACTGTAGACACTGTAGTGATGTCAAGACAAATGTGCGAAAGACTGTAAAGTCAGACGCTAATTTAGAAGACGGGCTACCCATTGGGGCTGTTGAAATTGTCTGGAGATCCTTTTGGAACTCATCCATTCTGTGGTTAAACACTTCAAACATCTGATCAATAGACTGTGTGATGGATTCCATATTAGTTTTAGTGCAGTGGCAGTGTAAATGTTGTTGTTGAGGTTATGTAAATTTAACACTTTAGTTAACTACCAAGATATAAAGAAATGAGGATAGGACACAATAACTATTGGTTGAGGTATTTATAAACTCATAATATACTTTTAAAAAAATCACGTTTTAATAAATTTCTAGAATTAAATTAGAACAGCTGATTCAAAATAGCCTAAAAAATCTTAATAATAATAATTACGCTTCACAGCAAGAAGAAATGTACCATATGTACCCGCACAAAGTCGATATTGTGTTGCCTACCGTTCGACTCAATGGCTAGGGTTGTACCTTTAATAATTATTACCAAACTAATAAACCGAGTGATGCGAAATAACCATAATTCTTTTAGAGTTTGATAAAATGATCAGGCAGGTATTTTCTTTAATCCTCTGAATTCTCGGTTACTAAATTGTATCGTTGAAATTATTCTTAATCGCGTAAATTTAATAAATAATCATATGGAAAACACTTTTCATTTGTTTTTTTACTTTCACGCCCAACTACTATACAATAATTACGTTGTTTCGGTATTTTGACGAGAAAACGCAGGAAACATCCGTTGTATCATTTTAGATAGATTGTATATTTTGTATCTGTAGAATTGAAATCAAAGCTATGTATATGTTGTCTCCATTCTTTTCTTATCGGATTGTTGATCCCAATGCGAATGCGTCACTTAAATTTTATAAAAGACAATTAAGAACATCAAAAATAAAGTGATACGTAAATATTTCACAGTGCAATATATTATGTAATTAATAATAATTATATATTTATGAAAAAATAATTACATCAGATTTAATAATCGCAATTGTTTTGAATGTACATATGAATAAATGATTACATCATAATAGTAATAATCACAATTGTTTTATTTCCCATTTGTTGCAACCCTAGCAGCAGAAGTACCTACACTGGCGGCGCGGCGGCATCGTGCGACATCAAAGGCATTGCCTTACTAGGTAAGTTTATAATGATTAACTCTTTAATAATTATTTTTGACTTTACTCATTTCTTTTATTATATAATTTACGTTTTACTTTTACAGAATCCGATTCAATGGATTATGAAGACGAGTCACACAACGCCATACGATAGTGATGATGAATGAACATTTCAATAAATGCATGCGTGTTTTTTATGTTGTTTTGTAATTGTTAATTGTTTCTTAAATAAAGAAATAAACTAAATATTTAAATGATGATTTGTTATTTGCAACACAACTTTATATTTGAGATTCTTTACAAATGTATATTTAGTTTTGTATCATCAAATTTATAAATTTTATTCCATAGTTTTCAAAATTAAATGTAAATGACCATAAAAACATTAATAAAGTAAATCATTGATGTAAGGTCAGGGAACGTAATACATATATACATCTGACCATGTAGAAGCTAAGTCTTGTTGACTGCTGAAGTCTGTAAAGTTTTGTTGTCTGCTGAAGTCTGTACGCAATGAAAATGTCTGCCGTTTCGAAAATAAGTTTTTAAGACCCTAATAAATAAAATATATGAATGGCAGATCTGGTCAAATACTTTCAAAATTGTATTTTTTTCAGCACTTTCATAAGTGTCTGCCAGAATGTTATCCGCGTGATAATGGTCTGCCATTGTTATTTTCCGATAGTAATAATAATCTATTTTCAAATATCAAAATGGCAGACGTGGTCAAATGGTTTCAAAGTTCGCCAAAAATTTCCACCTGTCTTACCTAAGCGCGCGCCCCGTCCACCACTCTGGGCTTAGTGACTCCTCATCTCATGTATAGTAGGTATTATTAGGGGAATCAACACACAAAAATCCAGGTCTGGTCAAATACATACAGGTAGCTTTGCGCTAGCTCTCTAGCTATTACTTCTTATGGAGAGAAAACGTAAACATGTACCACGGGCGAAGCCGGGGCGGACCGCTAGTAAATAATAAAATAATAAATAGTGTATTAGATTTGTTATTGTATCTTGTATACCTACGAATAATTATTCTTACGTCTTGTTGGGAAATGTTCAAATACCTACCTATTGAAATAATTTACTGTTACAAATCATTAGTGTTATTAGTTTTGAGTGAATAGGCATGGATCAGAAATTCAGAATATAATATGCTACTAACTACTCAAATACATACATGTTTACACAACAAACACCACTGACCTCTATAACTATAAGTTATAGAGGTCAGTGACCGTCAGTGACAAACACTATGGATACCTACGCTCGCGAATGCAAATTCGGTGATTTACTAATTATTGATACCTAGTCATTGAATTCGTTTTGAAATAGCCTGTACTTTGTAATTTTTAGTGTTATAGACATTTATAAAATGTGGTGCTCATTTTTTTGTAATAAATCATCCCGAACGCTATTGTATTTTCGTTGTTTTATTTCAAGTGAACACCTATACAATTTTGTCACGAGCCGCCTCTGGCCTCTGGGTGAAATAAACAAGTCAAATGATTTTTGTTCTAATTGTATTTTGGTAGTAGTTTGTTTAGAATTTACATTACCATTGTTTAATTTTTACCTACTATATTTTACTAAAAGTCGAGTGCGTCGAAATCGTAAATATCTTTTTCACCTTCCTGGTTTTTTTCCATAGTAAATAGTGTTTTAGATTTGTTGTTGTATGAATAATTATTCTTAGCATAATATTATATCATAGGTATATGCTACTTCAAATACATGTTTTGATAAAAAAAACAATAGTGTAATGTAATAAAATAAAACTGCGTTTTATTGTAATCAATTTTGACATTATTTATTTCCCAAAATTACAACAAAATAGTTTACGCCAACAAATATAACTTTTATTTTTATAACAATCCTACTTGTTTTACATTCACGCCATCTAGACTTAAATCTTTATCATTTTTGTATACGTCTGTGTGTGTAAACGACCCTGTATGCAATGACAGATGTTATAATGCATTTTTTTACCGAATTGGGTGGATTTTAAGGCAATGATATGACATATTTCAATAAAATATAATATTCAGTAACCGCCATGACTATTCCTACGACCTTAATCTTTTCCAATTACGCAAAAACTCAAATAAACTAGAAATGTAGAATTCAGCGCCATCTAGCGGGACATTGGCTGGGAACAGATCGTAGCAATCACCTTAACGCTTTGTTGTTTGTAGTACAAACTACAAACTTTGTACCTACTACATATAATATAGTATCTACTAATTCTGTCTATTCCGATTTAGATAAAATTTCGTTCAGAGATAGATCATCTACTATTACTTATTAATAATTATAAAAATAAACCTTAGTAGTAATAAAAATATCCTCCCGTTTAACAACACCTTCCTCTATCTTCTTTCTAACCGCGTAACCCAACTCAGGTTCTACACGATAGAGATGTGCCGTATCGAAGTGTCGATAGCCGATGTCGATAGCGTACATCACTGCTTCGACCAGCTGCGGGGCGTATTCTATGCGCAGTTCCATCTGAAAAATATTAAGTATATAATTTTAAAATACACAGTATATGTTAGTTTTTTGATATACCGAGTTTTGCGTTGTTAAAACTAAACTAAAAAAGAAAGGCATTTGAATACAACTTATTTTACTTATTTTTGTATTTATTATTTACTAGATTTCCGCCCGCGGCTTCGCCCGCGTTTTCAAAGGAAAACCCGCATAGTTCCCGTTCCCGTGGGATTTCCGGGATAAAACCTATCCTATGTGCTAATCCAAGTTCCCTCTATATGTGTGCTAAATTTCATTGTAATCGGTTCAGTAGTTTTTACGTGAAAGAGTAACAAACATCCATACATCCATACATCCATACATCCATACTTACAAACTTTCGCCTTTATAATAGTATTAAGAAAGATTCTGAAACTCGGAATCGGCTTCAACGATTTTCATGAAATTTAGAATGCATCTAGGTCGCATGTTAGAATGTAGGTTTATTGACACAATACAGCTGAAATAAAAAAAAATATCGAGCAATGTCCACCTAAATCAATGATTTTTGCTTGTCTCCGCAGTCCGCTTGAAATATGACCGACAAATGTTAAAAATTTGTTGTTTTTTGTTAGTTTTCTATCCGTAACTTTAACATGAATTGGCATTCGTGAACTCAGACTAATAAAAAATACCTATTTTACTTACTTTTTATTGGTCTGAGATTATTAATAACTAGCGGTCCGCCCCGGCTTCGCCCGTGGTACATATTTCGCAATAAAAGGTAGCCTATGTTCTTTCTCAGGGTCTAAAGATTGTCTGTGCCAAATTTCATCAAAATCGGTTGAGAGGTTTAAGCGGGAAAGCGTAGGTAACAGACAGACAGACAGACAGAGTTACTTTCGCATTTATAATATTAAATTATTAATTAGGTATGAATAATTATAATCTGCGAAGGTTGGTATATCATATTTTGCGATGCGAGCGAAGCCGCGGGCGGAAAACTAGTAACTAGTTATGTAGATATAATATAGATTAGTGTTGCCCAAATTCAGTCTTGGTCTTGCAGTCTTGGTCTTGTTCTTGCGTTTTTGCAAGACCAAGACCAAGAACAAGACCGCGTATTTTTAGCAAGACCAAGACCAAGACTGACCATGCAAGACTTGAGCAAGAACAAGACATAGCCTGCAAGACTCTTGCGTCTTGCAGCTAGGACTTAGCGCTATTTCACTGAGTAGTTAGGTGTAACAGTTCGGTGTATAGGTAGGTACGCTTAGGAATTCTATGAGACGCAAAAAACTGTATCAAAGAATATGAAAAACTGGACCTATGCGCATTACGACTAATACCATAAACATAGCGAATAAAAAAATATCTATTAAAATCAAACTGAGTGCATGCATAGTTATGTTTTAACCATCGGCACTTTGATAATGCGGTATCAAAGGTTTTGTACTTACTTCTCAAAGAAATTTGCCGCTTTTCGGAAGTACATGGTTATGATACACGCGCCGGCGGCGGCTTCTTTTGAAATCTAAAACAATCGTTGCAGCCACGCCGAAATCATAACATTTGACACTATTTGATTGCCGCCATAGGGCGTAGGTATACTCATGCAAAATAATTTCGAATTTTTTTAAGAGTACCTACAGGTGTTCCAAAGAATAAATAAGTTTCAGAGTGCTTAGAATGAAAATGAATACATTATACTGATCACGCAAGTATCTTTACTATGGCTATGTTAATTCAAGCTCACAATGTTCCAATTCTAATACGTTTTTCTAAGATTTAAAGTAAACTTTAATAAATAGTAATAGACTAATAGATAATTGCAAGACTTGCAAGACTCTTGCCGCAAGACCAAGACCAAGACCAAGACTGGGAGCGCAAGACCAAGACCAAGACCAAGACCAGGTGTATTGGCGCAAGACCAAGACCAAGACTGGCTAAGTCTCGTCTTGTTCTTGCATTTGGGCAACACTAATATAGATAAATGAAGAATTACCTCTTTATTTAAACCCAGCCAAGTTCCGTAGCCAAGTGCGGGCATTTCCATTCCATTGTTCAGCTTAAAGTTTGGAATCTTCACCTGAAATTAAAAAAAAAACAAATAAACTAATATTTATATGCATTTCCTATACAGTATGGAAATTTTTGATGGGCACTGGAGGGAAAGTACTTGAAATACTGAAGATAGCAAATTTTGCTGAAACATTCCTTTATTTTTAAAATGAAATAGAACTGCATTCAAAGGTTTTCGAAAATTCACTTGCTTCGACCGGAAATCGAACTTACTAAAAATAAAAAATTGTTATTTCATGCTTCAAATCGACATTTTGGCAATTTATTTTCAAAATTGCTAATTAATACTGCCTTTAAAAATTTAGTTCAACATGTTTGAAAATATACATGATCCTTGATAAAGGAAGTCGTGCAAACCATAAAAAATAGTAAGTATTAAAAAATAACCTTGAATTATACATTTTTATTTGAAATTAAGTTTAAGTATTTAATTTGTATTCTATCTTCAACATAGATAATATAAATTAAAAATATCTATTAAAATTATCTGTCTTAAAAACTAATTATTATCTCCAATGCTTATTATTGTAGGTACCTACTAGCTTTCCGCCCGCGATTTCAAAGAAAAACCCGCATAGTTCCCATTACGTGGGATTTCCGGGATAAAATAAATCCTATTCTATGTGTTAATCCAAGTTACCCTCTATATGTGTGATACAACCTAAATTACATTGTAATCGGTTCAGTAATATTTGCGTGAAAGAGTAACAAATATACATACATACACATACATCCATCCACACAAACTTTCGCTTTTATAATATTATCTACTAGTAGGAGTTATTGATATTATTTTAGACTAGGTACACAATAGTTTACTACAATAATAATAAAAGCCGGCCGGTTTATCAAATAAAATTTGATTAAAATTCAATATAACAACGTGCGCTAATTAATTACATAAACAGTGATAGTATCTATTAAAGTAAATAGAGATAATACCTATTTGCTAATAATATAATATTAATTATCAATACAAAAACAATATCTGACCTTCGCCATTGTAACACGTCTTTCCTACACGATAAATGTTTAACGACTCACGACTGTGTAACGACTGATTTATTTCAATTATTTCAATCGAAATGTCGTCAAAGATTATGTTATGTGCAGATGTAGCGGTTTAGGGTTCCTTATAAATTTAAATAATAAATAAAATTCTTTAATTTTGCCTTCACAACTTAGTAACTACTATTGTTACAATTGCTTTGAATTAAATTATTTGATAAAACATAAACTCGCTGTTATTTAGTTTATCTTACTATCCTACTAACATTATAATACATTACAAAGTTAAAGTTTACAGAAATTTATGGATACGTTAATATTTATGTTGTTTGTCTGTCGGTCCGTCTGTCACCAGGGTGTAAGTATTTCATACACCGTGTGGTACCTAGTAAGACAGTTGAATTTTTCAGAATTAATGAAGTAATAATCTAAAAAGAGTGTACCTATGTGTCAGAAGTGAAACTTCTTTGGTGAGATTCAAAAATTTATAGTAAAATCGTCGCCTTACTCCATGACGTGACGGTATTGCCATGACGCGACCTTGTAATAATACTCTCAACGCGCGTAAAGAAGTTTCACTTCAAAAATTGTGTAATACTTATTGGTAATATGGTACTATAAAGTATAAAATATACTGTGGCTCTTCACATACCTAAAAAATAAAAATGTTTTTAAACATTGATGATGATATATTTTTAATAAAATCTATTGCTGAAGGTACATAATTAATTATGTTCTGCGCTAAATGGTGTTTGTATTTTTTACACGCAAATATAATATTATATTATATTATACATATGTAGGTATTTACCTTGAAAAAGAAATTTTCAATTTCAATTTTAATTAATTAAGCATAATGATGGAATTACATTAAGTTGTGTTTTAATAAATAATAAATATGATTATAAATAATATTTGTATACGTAGTATATTATTATTAGTCTGTGGCTATACCAATGATGTGAAACTTTGACGTAGTAAAATAGTATTACATTTTTTTATTTAAATCAACACCATCTGTGTTTTACGTATTTAAAATAAAGTTGATTAAAGCGCCATCTCTGATTCAGTAGCGACACTAGCATTAAAGTTTATTTTATAAAACTTTGTAGTTATATGATGCAAAATATAGATGGCGCTTATATAAAACACTTAATATCACTACTTATCACTAGATGGCGCTAACATTAAAAATATTTTATTTCTATTTTCTCTTATTTAAATTCTCAATATTACTACTGATCACTAGATGGCGCTAATATTAAAAATATTTTAATTCTATAATTTCTATCTTATAAGTTCTCAATATAGCTACTGATCACTAGATGGCGTTAATATTAATAATATTTTATTTCTATTTTCTAATCTTAAAAATATCCGGACACAAAAGAATTATGCAGTAATTTCGGTAAATAAATAAAAACGAATGAAATAATTATTCAATATTGCTTTATTTTATTATCATTCAAGCGGCAAGCTTCAATTAAAGGTTTAAAGTATTCTTATCATGTTGAATTATGAATTGTTATCATGATATTTTGTAAATTTTAAAATTAAACCTTTACTTAACCCTATATTATGGAATATTAAGAATTAAGAAAAGCTAATAAGAACCCGAACGATCTATCTCTTGTTAAACAATATAGTTATTAATATTATTATAATATCTTAGCGAATAAAAAGTCTTGTTACACATATTCTACTCACCGCTAGATGGCGCCACACAACGTGTTGCAACAGAAATAATATGATAATGTATTGATTGTACTTTTTACAGATTGTAGTCAGATTAATCACTATGTAATTATTTCTTGATAACAAGAAAATGAGGTTTTTGTAATGTGTATATTACAGGCTTGTGATTTGTAAATATTGAATAAGCTATTATGAATTATTATGATTATGATTTTCATTACAAATTATGTTATTAATAACTATGTACTTTTATACAATTATACCTACTTAGTGTTTATGAATTTATTAATTTAAAAAAAAACCTCAAAAGCTTCCTTTTTATTAGGGCTTTTAATATTATGTGTTCATTTTATTTCAATTAATTCAATTTTAATTGTATAGGTATTATACATTTTTTCTACCTAGGTATATAGGTATACTAGCTTTCCGCCCGCGGCTTCGCCCGCTTTGTCTAAAACATAATAAATTATATACTAAAACTTTCCTCTTGAATCGCTCTATCTATTAAAAATTTAAAAAAAACCGCATCAAAATCCGTTGCGTAGTTTTAAAGATTTAAGCATACATAGGGACATAGGGACACAGAAAGCGACTTTGTTTTATACTATGTAGTGATGATGATGATTTTATAAAAATACCTATGTTTAAACCCGTAATGTCTGTAATATTCCATTTTTTTCTAATATGTTTATGTTATTGTTTATAACATCAGCAGCTATCTACCAGTGGAAGTACCTATAATCAAAATAGGTTCAGACATTTCTGAGCAATTTTTCTGTATTCTAGGTAAGTCCTTCTTTATAAAACTAATTTAGTTGGTTTTAAATAAAACAACGTTTATTTTTTAATACATTTATTAACCTGCATACTTAAAATAAAATACCTACTTATCTACTATGGCTTCATCAAATTTTCATATCACCCACCATGTTAAAGACATTGTGGTAAGTTATTCCTTGGAAACGGCTTGACCAATTTTTATGAAACTTTTTGTGTAAAATAGGTTGCAAACTGTTTTAAATACCCCACATGAACTAAAGAAATACTTGATTTTGCCCGCGGGTTCGTCTGCAAGTAAAACCGCGTGGCACAGCTAGTTTTATATAATTTTCACGTACCTACAAATGTAGTTTTTGAACGCAATTTGCGTAACAATGACAAGTAGGTAAAAGTGACTCGTAATAAAGTTTAATTAAAAAAATCTTCAAGTCAGTCTCCTTTTCTTTGACTTTTTAAATGTTTTCGCTGTAAGGTGATCTAAGTATGCCTCGTTTACATTTAAGATTTAAAACTATTATATTATTATTTACCTATAGTAGTATTTTTTAGCTAAGCTAAGCTAGTAAGATTACTTTTCTTATCTGTATAAATATTATTATAAGTTTTGATTACTTACACACAATAATAATTCTAAACATATGTATATTATGAGAAATACTTGTAGAAATCTGTATTTTTACAAATACCTAGGTATATGATTAATAATTGCGTAAACACCTACTTATTAATACTGTAAGTAACCTACCTACGTAAATATGTCTAAGTGCCATTTTTAAACAAAATAGGTTAAAATGTGTCTTTGCGCTAGAGGCATTAATTGTTTAATTTCTCATAAATAATAGGGGTAAAATAAGTCTATTGACAATCAAACAGAGCAAATGTTGTATTAATTTTTAAACAAAATTATTTAAAATCGGCTCCGTAGTTCTTGTGATTCAACAAACAAACATAAAATATTAATTTGGATAATGTAACAGACTCGTGAAAGCAAATATAATTACCTACTACGTGTTAAACAATTATCATGTTTTTATCAGCATTAAATTAAATTAATTATGGCTTAGTAATATTTAATTAATATTTAATTAGAAATAATTTCAAGTGTAGATTGCTGTGTTATAATTAGTGAGTAATTGTGAATTCTTCTCACGATACAATCTATTGGAGCTTTGTTGTTTATTAAAATAGTGTTTATTATATTTTACTTGTGTAGATATATTTTAAACTACATAGTTTTTTGTGTTAACCGTTTGTAGAGTGGAGACCGCGACTCGGCAAACGTAGTGTAGGGCGCCCTGTAGCAAGGTGGAGCGACGATATACGCAGGGTTGCTGGTACTCAATGGCGGCGAAAAGCTGAAGACCGAGCTCTATGGCGTGCCTTAGAGGACAGTCCAACAGTGGACAGAAAAAGGCTGAAGTGAGAGAGAGTTTTGTGTGTTAAGATTTCAGTTGCAAAAAATAATTAACTAGGTAATTTAGCTGAAATCTTCCTTTTTCTTTCTTCCTTGTAAACTTATAAGGGTAGTAAAGTAAAACTTTGTGAGGATGTTTGGATGGATGGATTTTTGTTCCTTTTCTGCAGGCTAAGGAGAAGTAAGCATTTATCTATAAAATTTGGTACAGCTATCCTTTTATACGCAAGTAAGAACACAGCTTTTTTTTTCGACATTTCTTTTAATTTATCACATTAGGTACTGTTAATAATTATAAATACCTGTACTTATTTGATACTTTTAATCGAGGTACCATACGAACGAATCCGCGGGCTCTAGCTAGTTATATACAAAAAAGCATCATTTCATTTTAATATCTCTAAACATATCACACGAAACAAAATGGATATGTCGTGGCCATATCGTAAATTTGCTCATTTCATGATATGACTGGCCATTTCACGAAATGGTCGCATTTCGTGAAATGGCCAATTTAGTTTGGCCACATCATGATGTGGCTTGAGCAGATCAATGATAAGAAATCGTTTCACGATATGGCCAACTAAACGCGCGGTTTTTTCATGAAATGATCAAAATTATTTGATCATATCGTAAAATAGTTACATTAATCATTGGTAGAGGCGCTGCAAGCTCTGTGTTTATGTGATAAGATGGCGGCCGCTGGCGAAAATTTAATTATTCGCAGTTAAAAACTTCATAATTCGTTTAATAACAATATGAAGAAAGTCATAGCAAAGAATTTACGACGGTTCGAGTACTATGGAAAATGTGGATATCTTATATGTATTGAAGAAAAAATGCGTCTTAAATAAAATAATTTAAGACGCATTTTTTCTTTTAGGATATATATTTATATATCCTACTATAGTATTATAATTGTTTGTTTTTTAAAAAGCGATTCGCTTCTGGCACTCGCCGGCCACTGCCGCGGCACGCTCGCTTTGCTCGCTCGGCTCGTGCGTTGTTTATCAAAGTCTTACCTAACCTAACCTAACTGTTTTTTATTGCAAAAACGATTCGCTTCTGGCATTCGCCGGCCGCTGCCGCGGCACTAACTTAAATGACATTAAACAAGTTTTTAGAATATTCTGAATTTTAATATTTTATGGACTCTTTATATTTTATACGATCTGGCCAAATGTGGATGGCCAAATCGTGAAACGTTGACGATTTAACGATCTGATCAAACTATGTTGGCCATTTCATGAAATGCGACCATTTCGTGAAATGATCGGTCATATCATGAAATGAGCAAATCTACGATATGGCCACGACAGATACATTCTAAAATTCTCCAGCCATATTATAATGTCGTTAAAATGTAGTTTTCGTAATAAAGTTGTTGGTCATGAACACAAATGTTAATGAAAATGGTCTGTGGAGCGAAAAATTTGACAGTTTTTCCTTTTTTTTATATACCTATATAATATCACTATTCATTATATGAACATTATGGTTATCATCTTTATTATTACTAGCTGCGCCCCGCGGTTTCACCCGCGTGGCTCCACTCCTGTTGGTCTAAGCGTGATGAGAGATTAGCGCGTTCAAACAAACAAACTCTTCAGCTTTATAATATTAGTGCAGTCTTCTCTTAAAATTACAAAGAACAAAAATACTTTATTGTGTACCAAACGATAAAATAAATATACCTATAGCTAGGTACCTACTACCTACATACAGAATGATACAAGAGGCGGTCTTATCACTAAGGCAGCGATATCTTCCAGACAACAGTTTGTTTTGTCATCGTCGACAAAGGAGAAGGAAAGGCAGTTGGAGCGCCTGATGCACTACCACCGCCCATAACATCCTTTGCTAATGCCTCTACAGATGTTTTGCAGACTTTAATGGGCAAGAGGACAAACTGGAAAAGGGAAAGAAATGTATACCTACAGGTCAAAGAGAAGCAGTTATAATATAAAAATAGCAAGGCTATGAATTATAGTACTATCTACGTACGTTTAGTAAAATATATTATACTAGCTTATCGCCCGCGGCTTCGCCCGCTTTGTCTAAAATCTATTAATACTATAACCTTCCTCTTGAATCACTCTATCTTTTAAAAAAACCGCATCAAAATCCGTTGCGTAGACTAGAAAGATTTAAGCATACATAGGGACATAGGGACAGAGAAAGCGACTTTGTTTTATACTATGTAGGTACTAGGTAGTGATAGTACCTACCTGTAGTTAAAAATTGAATGCTATATTTTGTATTAAGGTACCTATTCTATATAAAATTAGATTTGATTTCATCCGATCATATTTACATACACTTTACTTAGATACATTGCAAGTTCAATAAGCTAGTAAAAAAACAAGCTAGTACACTACCCCGTTCAAACGAAGCACAAAGAGTAGACAGTGACTAATTAAAAACAACCCCTCGCGAAATTCATCTAATTCTTTTAAGGGTAAGTTTTTTTCTTTGAAATAATTGTTTTGTAGATTTATATAGATCTTACTTTATGGTTCTCATTCTAGAGGTACTAATTACCGAACCCTTGGAGACTAGGTTTTGTTTCTGACTTTGTTTGTAATTACAAGTGTATTTTATCAAAATCGATACAGCGCTTTAAAGTATTATTTAATGTTAGGTATAATATAAATTATTATTAAAGTATTAATTAATCCAATATGGAAGTCTCTAATTCCCTGTTTGTTTATATAAATACTTACCTATATCATATTTAGATTATCATCGCTAGGTTAGCAAAACAAAATTAGTTATATAAATTTGAAATTTTGTTTAATATCACATTTTACTTATTAATAATCAATAGGTATCAAATGAAAACATCTCTTTTTCCGAAAGCAGTAGGTAAACAGTAAATACTTACTATTTTATCTGAATGTAGAGCTAGTAGGTAAAGTTTTCAAAAAATATAAAAATAATTTCAATGCAGGTTACTGTTTAAAAAATATTAAAATAAAATTATCCATAAAGTAGGTAGGTATATTTACCTAAATTTATAAGGTAGATAGGTAGGTAACTTAAATTCTGCTGCCTAGCAATATTTTTAATAATTTTATCATCATGATATTAATTTAATTTTTTGAAAATCATTTTTTATTGGAATTTATTAAGAAAAAAATGTACCTACCTATGTAATTATGTATCTAACTATAATTAGACATAGGTACCTACCTACCTAATAAAAAGGTAAATGTTTATAAATTTATAAAGCGTAGGTAATTGAGAATTTATAAAGCCATATATAAAATATAATTAGGTACCTATATCTATTTAAAACATAGGTACCTAATAGATAACATATTAAATGTAAAAGAGTTAAAATTAATTTAAACATGTTCGAGAATAATGAAAATAGAGAAAACTCAACAATACCTATTCATACAATTTAAATATGTACCTCGATAAATATAATATTATAATTCTCTTTCTTCATATCACAATAAAATATAATTTAAATTATCTACCTTTTTGTAAATAACTGTCAATAAACTATAATACACAACCTTATATTCAACATATGTCACCGTAAATTTATTAATAATAACTAATAATTAAGTCGTAAGAAATCATACGTCAATCGGAGAGACGACAACACGGATTCAACATACAGACAATATAATAAACACACCGAAAAATAAAACCAAGCGATATAGGTAAAAAACGGCCACGCCCCCCCTCCTCCATAGCCACGCCTAAAGTAGTGGGGATGAGCCTTTATTCGCCAGTTCATATACGCTTTCGCGGATCGCACACGTTTACCCGATCAAATTTAATATAAAACCTCTTTTTTCCCACCTCTTGTTCTATATTGCAAACTGTCAAATCTATTTTTTATCTATGCCAGTGAACGTCATAATTGCCGCGCGTTTTGACAGGTGACTTTTTTAATTATCGCCGTAGTGTTGTGCTGTGTGTGTGTGGATTGTGAGGGATACGGTTTTTTTAAGGTACGTTCCGTGTTGTCGCCTTTTTTATTGTTCTAATTATAAATATCAATTATATTGTATTAATTATTTATTATACTACGCTATTTTATATTTTTTAAAAATTATTACGCGTGAGTAAATTCCATGTGACTATAAAATATGTTGAAACCTTAGCCCGGCTTAAACAGAATAAAAAAAAACATCAAATAAAAAAAACTAAGCTTTCGACTCTACATTAAAATTTACGAATAATATTTTTCCTACCAATAAATCTGACATTTAAAAATAGAATATGCTTTTTTAAATAAAAAAGAAACAAATATGAATCCTCAGATGATATTTTCGCGCCTAGCGGCACAGATGAAACATATTTTTTCACAAGGCGTGGCTTCTCAAGAAGGCGTTAGACACATTATGTATAATGAAAACTAATTTGTTGTCACTGAATATTTATTATTATAAATGCGATGAAAATTGTGTAGGTCGATTTGTTTATTTTGTATTCAAATTCCATTTTGTTAGTGTAAAGTTAGATCCTACTAATATTATAAATGCGAAAGTTTGTGAGGATGTGTGTGTGTGTGTTTGTTACTCTTTCACGCAAATTCTACTGAACCGATTACAATGAAATTTAGCACACATATAGAGGGTAACTTGGATTAACACATAGAATAGGTTTTATCCCGGAAATCCAACGGGAACGGGAACTATGCAGGTTTTACGCGGGCGAAGCCGCGGGCGGGTATCTAGCACGGTTATAATTAGATTGGTAAAGTTTAAGTTAGGATTGTTCTTATCAATGTTAAACGTGTAATAGGTATAGGTATTATGTATATACCTATATTTAAAATTAAAGTCGATTTATGAAAATAATACCTAGATACCTAGGTACATTAAGGTAAGTATCTAGGTTACTTAAGTTACAATATTTTGTATAAGGTACATAATACCAATAATTAATTCGATTCTAAAAGCCCCGTACCTACAGAAAGCTTTTAAATTTATTTAATACCTACTAAGTACTAGGTGCCTACGCTTTATAAGTTCCTCGTGAATAAATATTGTTTTCATTAAATTAGGTTTAATTAACCTATTAATAATACATTAATTATTACTATTTGTACGTTTACTAAAACATAATTCAGTAGTAAATGTTGAAATTATTTAACTTTAAAAAAATACTTTAAATTGGTCGTTTTTTAAACACGTCGTATAAAATCCCTACAAATATTATAATTATACGTAAGTTTCTCTGTATGTCTCTTGTTCACACCTAAACAACTACACCTTAGATATTGAATGAAATATGAGTTTTATCTTGGGAATGGATGGGAAAGGGAAATATGCGGGTTTTCCTTTTACTAGGCGGGCGAAGCCGCGGGCGGATAGCTTATAAAAATTAAAAATACATCTATAGATACCTTTACCTCGAGGTATATATAAATGGAACCCGTTTTCCTTGGTCACGACTCACGGCATCACGGGTGAACGGGTGAACCGATTTCGATAATTCTTTCTTTTTTTTATAATATTCCTTGAAGTACGATGATGGTTCTTATGGAGAGAAAACGTAAATATGTACCACGGGCGAAGCCGGGGCGGACGGCTAGTAGGAAATAATATATAAACAGTACCTAGATCTATTTACAGAACTCTCGTATCACAGTACCTACATATATTTTTTAACTAGCGGTCCGCCCCGGCTTCGCCCGTGGTACATATTTCGCAATAAAAGGTAGCCTATGTTCTTTCTCAGGGTCTAAAGATTGTCTGTGCCAAATTTCATCAAAATCGGTTGAGAGGTTTAAGCGGGAAAGCGTAACAGACAGACAGACAGAGTTACTTTCGCATTTATAATATATAAAGTAGGGATTAAACTCATACAAAACAGCTTGACCGATTTTCCTTGTATATTCAATTCGTGAGCACATTTTTTATACCTACCTCTAGGTATGTGACAAAAGGTGTCCTGATAGAAAAATATTTTCCAGGTTAGCTACCTATTTATCAAATAAAAGCTTATTAGATAGAAAAAAAAAATAAGTAAACAAATAGGAAACCTACCTTTATTAAAATGATTATTTGCAAAACTTTAGACGAACATCAGCAAATCGTAACATTTTTAATCTACACATTCAAATTCAAATTTTTTATCTATGCAAAATGTTGAAATATAAATTTATCACACAAAATGGTTTACTGTAATTACAAACGAGGCTGCCCACGCTCCAAACATTGTGCGAACATTTATTATCTGTTAGCCGTTTTATTTGACAAAAGATTTGCCGCGTTTTTTTGACGTGGCTGTATGGCGGATGTCCTTTGCCTCGTTGAGAGACGTCAAAACGTTTTTAAGCTATTGCATAGCTTCTATCGCGGGTCTTGAGCGCGGGGACCGAATCCAGAAATTCCGTAACGAAAAACCTCACGCTCCCCACTCCGACGGGCTCGGAGGTGTGGCTTGAAGGCATGCTATGCAATAGCTTTACCACGGCAGTCCCCGAGTGCCACACGACGTTTTTATTTTTTAGATATAAAAATAATTAATGTATAATGTACCTAATAGGTACCTACATAATATATGTTTTTCTGAATTACTTTTTAAATTTAGGTTTGATAAAGGAATTAATGATAGTACGTATACTTACCCCTGTTAATAAAGGTGGATACACAATATACCTGCCTAAAATTAATTATTTTTAATGTCTTAATTTAAGTACCTACTTATTATTAATTATTATATGTACCTGACTGTAATCAATAATTTAGTAAATATGCTACCTGGTTATTTTTTTTAAATAGGTAGGTACCTACCTATATGTATCTATTTGTCTGAAATAAATATGTAAATAAATAAAATAGGTAGGTATTTTTTATTAGTAGGTATGATTATAATAAAAACTAGAATTTAACTTCGTCCCGCCTGTTTACCTTTAAACAATATACGGATATAAGAAGGATAGAATATATGCTTATCCAGATTATAAACTATCAACCAAAATCATCCATAGATCTGATAAGCCGTTTTCGAGAGAAAGAGTAACAAACAAACTACCCCATGTAGGCATTTTCAAAGCGAATAGAAAGGAAATACCTAAATCTTTATTCTTTTGGAAGAAAATAATGAAAGAAATGTATTGAATGAGTCAAAATAATAAATAAAATAAATCCAATTACCTAACTTAGTAAAATAGCTTTTTATAACTAGCTGTCCCGGCAAACGTTGTTCTGCCTTACCTACTCTTATCATTTATTTATTTATTATTTGATTTAGGTGTATGAAAAATAGATGTTCGATTCTTAGACCTACCCGACACACAAAATTTCATGAGAATCGGTCTGAACACAGAACATATGGTCTGAAGTTGTTTCGGAGGAATTTTAGTTCAATTTAAATTAAACTTAATTATTTAAATTACTTAGTAATAAAATAACGGTGTTCAAGTAATAAAAATAAAATCTCATGTAAAATCAACTTTATATTAAAACAGGTGTGAAAATTCGCATAAATAAAAAATCAAACATGCTCAAAATATCGTATAAATTATTATATTTATTTAAATAAGGACAAGCGTGAATAACCGTTTTTTATTATTTTACATTATAATTATGTTTTTGATATAAATCTTTCTTATCTGTGAACGTTTTAAGATATAAATGTGATGGTAATCTTTAGTTCCTTAATATTTAAATAATTTTATTTTATTAGTAAAGTATATCTAATATTTATATTCCTTGCTTTCCGCCCGCGGCTTCGCCCGCGTTTTGAAAGAAAAACCCGCATAGTTCCCGTTCCCGTTGGATTTCCGGGATGAAACCTATCCTATGTGTTAATCCAAGTTACCTTCTATATGTGTGCTAAATTTCATTGTAATCGGTTCAGTAGTATTTGCGTGAAAGAGTAACAAACACACACACACACACACACATCCTCACAAACTTTCGCATTTTATTATTTCGGTTTAAGCAACTACATAATATATTTTTTTTTTGTTCGTTACCATGTATCGTAAAAACTGCTTGACTCATTTAAAATTTTTAATATTAGAAAGCTTTCTTTACTAAGTAACATAGGCTCTATTTTTTATCCCGGGTTATATCGCTATTTTTAACAGGCTTTTATTAGCTTCACATCGCTATTTTTAACACGCTTTACCTATTAGCTTCACCTGTACCTGTATGTTTGTAAGTATGTAACCGACTCCTTTAGACTCGATTTTGACCCACTTTAAACGGACAGATTTAATTGAAACTTTGTACACTTATCAAGGATCGGTGACAATACAATAATTTCATGATTTTATTGTGTGTTTTTAGTTGAGTTGGCTATATTGAGTTGGTTATATTTTATAAATAAAAATCTATACGTCTTATATTATCCTTATCCATACTTATAATAATATAAAGCTGAAGAGTTTGTTTGTTTGTTTGAACGCGCTAATCTCGGGAACTACTGGTCCGATTTGAAAAATTCTTTCGGTGTTAGATAGCCC